>QXEO01000257.1:0-234104 GCA_007115705.1 Dactylis glomerata
TTGGCACCATCACCGAGTAGCAGCTTCTTTTCTGGCGCCGTTGCTGGGGAGAAAGAACACTTCTGCGAGGGAGTTCTTCGCACACACATTCTTTACTTTGTTATTTGTTTTGCTTTACTTTATTTTATTTTACTTGCATTGCTTTATATCAAAAACCCAAAAAAATTAGAATCCTTGGTAGTTGTTATTTCTTTACTTTAGTTTCTCATGCTGTTCCCTGAGTTCGTTCTGGAGGACCTCTCTGTAGGTAGTGGTTCGATTATTGGCAAAAGTAACATTGAGGAGTTCTTTAAATCACATTAGTATGCGTAAGGAAGTTGAGGAAAAGTCTTTGGTTGAGGCCCCTAGTTATGAAGTTGCTTCTGCTCATTTAGTTCACATGTTGGAAGCTAGGTTTGCTAGTCTTAATCTTCTATGCAATACAGTTCCTTAAGCTTCATGAAATTGAGGATCCCGAAAAGAAAGCTTTTATCTTAGAAACCTTGCGACAGAATTTAGAGATGTTGCAATTGAGGCTAGGAAAGTTTTTAAGAAGTTTAAATCAGCTTGGCTCGCCTGTTAAGGTGGTACGCCCGATGATTTTAAAGTACCAATACCTTATGAACTTATAGGAATTCATGATGCTTGGGAAAAGATTCTAGTTGGATTTGCCCTGAAAATCTTTTCGATGCTGAAAGTAGTGTGCCAAAGCGTGATCGTAAAGGAGTTTCAAAAAACTCAGTTGAACACATTTTCCTTTCATTGTTGAAAAGATCTGCTGTTGATCTTAATGCTCTTCTGATATTACTTGATTCGCAATTTTCTGCGCCTAGCTCAAAGGCGTTAAAGAAAAGCACTCTTGGGAGTAACCCAATGTTTTCTTTCAGTACTTTTTCTTTTATTTGAGTCTTGGAAGTTATTACTACTGTAATGACCACTCCTTATCTTGTTTATTCGTTTTTGTGCCAAGAGATGCCTCTAATTTGAGCGAGGTAAAGATTTGGGGATGTTGCTGTCCTGAAATGTTTTCGGTGCTGCACCGTAAAAATTCGTGAAAATTCTCGTTTATCTTTTGGACCTGCGATTTCTTGTGCATATGCCCCAGGTATATCAAACTTTCTTAGTGAACACTTTTTTATTTGAGCAACAGAAAATCCCTCAAAAATTCGTCCTTTGTCAGCTGTTCAGTTTGACAGATTTCTGCCATATTTTTGTTTGCCCTTTATCGCTTTCTTTTGAGTTCTATTGATCATGGAACTTTTGGGGAGGTTGCTACAGTAGTATTTGCTATATATGTGGTGGTTTTGAGTTTGAAAACTGAAGCTAAAAGAGGGTTGAATATTTTTATGCTTACACTAATGTTGCTAATAGAATTGTGTTTAGTTTTGTATGAAGGAAGTTTCAAGTGTAGGGATTGGAGAATGATGAGATGAGTTGAGAATGGACAGCTCAAGATTGGGGATCCCATGCATCACCCCAGAAATATCCTAGAAGTACAAGCGTCAAAGCTTGGGGATGCCCCCGAGGCACCCTTCTTCATCGGCAAAAATCAGGTCACCTTTCAAAACACTATATTTTTATTGCTTCATGCACTATGTGTTTTTTCTTGGAGCGTCAGTTGTTTTAGTTTTCTTAGTTGGTTTAGTTTGCTTGTTTGCTGCAATAAATGGTTGGACCCCAACAAATTTCTTTTGGAGAAGTTGCCTTGCTTTTCATTTGCGAAGAACGCTCGTTGATTTAATAAGAGTGAAAACGGAGTTGTTCTTGTGTTCTTCTTTTTCTGCTACTGCTTTTGGTTTTCATTTTTGCCTTGATTGCGTTCAGATCTTGTCATATCTTTCATCAAGGTGTATTTTTGCCTCTGATCTTTATTGGTTTTCATCAAAAGAGGTGTTTATAAAAATTTCAAATGGTGTTGGAAAAGAGAAAAAAGCTTTGTGCAAATAGTGGTACAAGAAGGAGCTTGTGTAGACCGCGGCTTAGGCTTTTTATGTCATGCTTGATGTCTTTTTGATAGTATTCTTAGTGGTTTTGCTGTAGCATGACTTGTCTCAAATAACTGAGATTGCTTAATGAGCCTTTGAAAAAAATCATGCGTTGTTTTTATTGTATGGAAGCATTATTTTGGTTTTCTCCTTATGCTTATTTGGGTTGACTTGGCGCATGCTCACACATGTTAGACTCTTACAAGTCGCCAATAGCCTCATGATCATTAGTTTTTGACTTTTGATGCCATCTTATGCTTCTTTTAATGTCGCTTTGTCGCTTTGCATGATTATGGCCATTATTGCTCTCTTAGTTGGTCGCTTCCAGTCTTTTGCTAGCCCTCGCCTTGTACTGAGTATGAGCTCTACTCGTGCATCCAACTCATAAAAGCCAAAGTTTTCCATTGTGTCCACTATAAACTCCTATACATGGTATTTGTAAGCCATTCCAAAGTAAAATTTTCGTGTGCTACCTTTCAAAAACCTTCAAAGCACTTCTCGTTTTGTGACACTGTTTTCAGCTCATGGGGACGTAGTGGTCGGATTTGCTATCTTCCATATTGCTTATTCCAAAAAGAAAAAAAAAGAGAAAAAAGAAAGAAAAAAAGGCACTCCTCCAAAGAATGTGAATGTTGGTGGCACCCGATGGAATCGGTTAAGCCATGGTATGTGAAAGGAAAAGGTGGGGAGGAGTGCCAAGTTTTATAAAAAGAGCACAAAAGTGCCAATCTCTCTCTCAAAAACTTGCTTCATTGTTGTATGGAAGATAGTAAGAACCCCATTGCCAGTCGTTGACAAGACAACCACCTCTCAAAATCAAGTTTTATCACTCTGTTTTACAAATGAAAAGCTCTAGCACATGCTTAATCACTCCTTCCCTCTGCGAAGGGCCTTTCTTTTACTTTTATGTTGAGTCACCACCTTCTTTCTTTATGCACCCATTAAGAGAGCATAGTTGTCATTCTTAGTGTGATATGCATTGTCCCAAAGTTCATTGATTGACTCATGATGATTGGTTTCACTTGTTCTTAAATTATTTGTATCTAGTCGCCCTCTTAAACTTTGAGGTGTCCTATGCATTTATGTTTTGCTCTCTTTGAAGGACAAGCTGAAAACCATTTGTATGTTTTTCCTTATGATTTGAACACACATTTGACTTTCATTGTTCATTATCATGATCTTTTGTTGTGTTCATTTGCATGTTTACAACATGGTTGCTAAGTTCTTATTGTCATGATTATATCTTTCATGCCCATGTTTTAAGTTCTTATGATCCCAGCTCACCAATGCTTACATATATGATCAAGATTGTGTAGGTGCATGTCACCTCAAAATTATTCTTTTGTTATCACTTACCTACTCGAGACGAGCAGGAGTTAAGCTTGGGGATGCTTGATACGTCTCAAACGTATCTATAATTTTTGATGCTCCATGCTTGTTTACACCATTTGTCTATTGTTTCGTTACACTTAGTGGCATTTTTATGCATTTTCCGGAACTAACCTATTAACGAAGTGCCACAGTGCCAGTTTCCCGTTTTCTGCTGTTTTTGTGTTTCAGAAGTGATACACAGGAAATATTCTCGGAATTGGACGAAACAAGTTCCTGAAGTCTTATTTTTCCCGGAAGCTTCCAGACATCCAAAGGAGAGACAGAGAGGGGCCACCAGGGCCCCACACAAGGGGGCGGCGCGGCCTGGCCCCTGGCCGCACCACCCTGTGTGAGGGAGCCTGGCTCCACCTCTGACATCGCCCCGTCACCTATAAAGACCCCCCGACGAGAAAAACCTAAGTGCTCGATCAGATTTCCAGAAACACATCGCGATACGCCGCCGCCGTCGACCCGAAGATCGGGAGGGTCCAGAAGCTCTTCCCGGCACCCTGTCGGAGAGGGGAAATCGCCACCGGAGGTCTTCTTCATCGCCATGCTTGCCTCCGGAGCGATGAGTGAGTAGTCTACCTTGGACTATGGGTCCATAGCAGTAGCTAGATGGTTGTCTTCTCCACCATGTGCTTCATGTTTAAGATCTCATGAGCTGCCTTACATGATTGAGATCACCGTTATGTAATTCTATGATGTGGTTTGTTGGGATCCGATGAATATTGGTGTTTATGATTAAGTTGCTGTACTGAATATTATCTTTGTTATCTCTATGTTGTTTATGATCTTGCATGCTCTCCGTTGTTAGTAGCTATCTTGGCCGAGTAGTTGCTAGTGACTCCAAGAGGGGTATTTATGCTCGATAGTGGGTTCATGTCTCTATTTCACCTGGGGGAGTGGACAGAAACCTCTAAGGTGGTAGATGTGCTGTTGCTACTAGGGAGAAAACAACATTCATATGCTCAAGGGCATATGCTTTGTTTACATTACACACTTTGCTTAATGCAATTATCTGTTGTTCGCAACTTAATACTTCTAGGGTGTTCGGATTGATATCCCCGGGGTGGATTATTAGTCATAGATGCAGTTGGATGGCGGTCTATGTATTTTGTTGTAATGCCCAGAGTAAATCTCATAGTGATCTTCTTGACATATCACGTTATCTCTATTCTATCAATTGCCCAACTGTAATTTGTTTACCAGCATGTTATTTTATCTATGGAGAGACAACCACTAGTGAACTGTGGACCCCGGTCCTATTTCCATCATATTGCTATCACCTGTTTACTTTTCCCGCACTGTTTACTTTACTAGCATACTCTACTATTTTCCACTCGATACGCTCATAACCTTTGTTTCAAGCAAACCGGTGAGATTGATAACCTCATCGCAAGTTGGGGACAAAGTATTTGTTTGTGTGTGTGCAGGTTCCACAAACACCTTCAGTCGTCACCGTCTCTCCTCTCCTGATCGATAAACCTTGGTTTCTTAACTGAGGGAAAACTAGCCGCTACACTCATCATACCTTCCTCTTGGGGTTCCCAACGGGCTGGTCATCACCACGCACAAGGACTTACTGCTCCCACGTCAACTAAACGCCACAGCTCTTTTTCTGGCGCCATCACCCGAGTAGCAGTTGTCTTTGTCAACGACTAGCAATGGGGTTCTTACTATCTTCCATACAAAAATGAAGCAAGTTTTTGAGAGAGAGATTGGCACTTTTGTGCTCTTTATAAAGCTTGGCACTCCTCCCACCTTTTTTCCTTTCTCAAACCATGGCTAACCGATTCCATTGGGTGCCCACCAACATTCAAATACCATGGAGGAGTGCCTTTTTTCTTTCTTTTTTTTCTTTTTTTTTTCTTTTTGGAATAAGCAATATGGAAGATAGCAAATCCGACCACTACGTCCCCATGAGCTAAAAACAGTGGCACAAAACGAGAAGTAGTTGAAAGTTTTGAAAGGTAGCACATGAAAATTTACTTTGGAATGACTTACCAAATACCATGCATAGGAATTTATAGTGGACACAATGGCAAACTTGGTTTTAGGAGTTGGATGCACGAGTAGAGCTCATACTCAGTACAAAATGAGGGCTAGCAAAAGACTGGGAGCGACCAACTAAGAGAGCAATAATGGCCATAATCATGCAAAGCGACATTAAAAGAAGCATAAGATGGCATCAAAAGTCAAAAACTAAATGATCATAGAGGCTATTGGCGACTTTGTAAGAGTCTAACATGTGTGAGCATGCGCCAAGTCAACCCAAATAAAGCATCAAGGAGAAAACCAAAATAATGCTTCCAAACAATAAAAACAACGCGTGATTTTTTCAAAGGCTCATTAAGGCAATCTCAGTCATTTGAGAAAAGTCATGCTACAGCAAAACCACTAAGCATACTATCAAAAAGATATCAAGCATGACATGCAAAAGCCTAGGCCGCAGTATACACAAGCTCCTACTTGTACCACTTTTTTGCATAAAGCTTTTTCTCATTTCCAACACCATTAAAACCTTTTTGAGGAAACTCTTTTTGAGGAAAACCAACATAGACCAGAGGTCAAAATACACCTTGATGGAAAGATAAAACAAGATCTGAACAAAAATCAAGGCGAAAAACAAAGGCTAGACGCAGTGGCGGAAAAAGAGAACACTCGCTGAACGATAATAGTGGAAACTAGAGTGTTCTTGGCAATGAAAAACGAGTTCATCTCCTCCAAAAGAAACATGATGTGATCTAATCATTTATTGCAGCAAACAAAACAAAAGAAAACTGAAAACAAAAACAACTGATGCTCCAAGAAAAACGCATAGTGCATGAAGCAATAAAAATATAGTGTCTTGAAAGGTGACCTGATTTTTGCCGATGAAGAAGGGGGTGCCTCGGGGGCATCCCCAAGCTTTGATGCTCGTACCTCTTGGATATTTCTTGGGGGTTGCATGGGCATCCCCAAGCTTGAGCTTTTGTCCATTCTTCATCTCATCTCATCATTCTCCAATCCCTACACTTGAAAACTTCCTTCATACAAAACTAAACACAATTCTATTAGCAACATTAGTGTAAGCGTAACAATGAATCAACCCTTTTTGCTTCAGGTTTCAACCTAAAACCACCACATATTAAGCATATACTACTGTAGCAATTTCCTCAAAAGTTCCGTGATCAAAAGAACTCAAAAAGAAAGCGATAAAGCGGCAAACAAAAATATTGGCAGAAATCTGTCAAAACAGAACAGCTGACAAAGGTTGAATTTTTAGAGGGTTTTCTGTTGCTCAAATCAAAAGTCTTCATCTAATGAAAGTTTGGATATAACCTGGGGCATATGCACAAGAAATCGCAGGTCCAAAAGATATACAGAGAATTTTCACGAATTTTTACGGTGCAGCACCGAAACTGTTTCAGGACAGCAACATCCCCAAATCTTACCTCACTCAAATTAGAGGCTTCTCTTGGCACAACAACGAAATAAAAAGGATAAGGAGCGGTTATTACAGTAGTAATAACTTCCAAGACTCAAATAAAAGAAAAATTACTGAAAATAAAACATTGGGTTATCTCCCAAGAGTGCTTTTCTTTAACGCATTTGAGCTAGGCGCAGTAATTTGCAAAGATGCTCATGTGGGCGCCATATAAGAGCTTGAGGCAAATGTGCCATATAGGAACTTAAAGCAATAGAGAGCATCAAAAAGCAAGTATGGAACACATTTAAATCTAAACCACTTCCTATGAAAAATAGTCTTGTAAAGATACAAGTCATAAAAGCGCAAAGCAAAAAGCATAGGAAGGCAAAACAAGTACAACTTCAAGAATTGCAACATAAAGACGGGAAACTCAATATTGTTGGGATCCATCAAACCATGTTTCCCTCTCTCATAATAACTTTCAGTACCATCATGAATAGAACTAACAATATAACTATCACATAAAGCATCTCTATCATGAGCCACATGCATAAAAGAATTAATACTCCCCACATGAACAATCGTAGTAGGAGCAGATTCAACAGAATAATTATTCTCATCACCATAATCATACAAACAGGAGGCATATTGTAATTATAACTAGTTTTCTCCTCAAAAGTAGGTGAACTGAAAATATTATACCCATCATCATAACCATCATAAACTAGAGGTTCAGTATCATCACAAGCTAGAGAACAGCTATTTCGCAAAGTATATTCATCAAACATATCATCATAAGAAGGAACATGGATAGTACTAATGGTACAACAATTATTAACCTTAGAATTGGTACCAAAAAGATTTTCAATATCAAAAGTAGAGTGCTTTCCCAATCATGATAACTAACATAGGTAACAGGCATAGGAACATCACATAGGGGAGATAAAATATCATCAGAGCAAAATTTCTCCACTAAAGCTGGGGAACTAAAAATATTATGCTTAACAAAACGAGCTTCCCCAAGCTTAGACATTTCTATAACATTACAACAACGGTATTCAAAGCATTCATACGAACAACACTATTAGCATGCGAATAAAGCCCCAAAGGTTTTTCAATTTTCTCTTCAAATCTAAACTCAGGAAAAAGACTAAAGAACTCTTTATTTTCCATTAAGCCTAACTAGTGAAAATAAAAACAAGAAACAAAAGATGTAATTGCAGAATCTAAAGGAAATAACTCCGAGCACTCACACAGGAGGATGCGAGTACCTTTTACCTTACCTCCCCGGCAACGGCGCCAGAAAAGAGCTTGATATCTACACACGCTTCTGTTCTTGTAGACAGTGTTGGGCCTCCAAGTGCAGAGGTTTGTAGAGCAGCAGCAAGTTTCCCTTAAGTGGATCACCCAAGGTTTATCGAACTCAGGGAGGAAGAGGTCAAAGCTATCCCTCTCAAGCAACCCTGCAATTACGATACAGAAAGTCTCTTGTGTCCCCAACACACCCAATACACTTGTCAGATGTATAGGTGCACTAGTTCGGCGAAGAGATAGTGAAATACAAGTGGTATAGATGATTATAAGTAGTAAATGCAATCTGGAATAAAAATGGCAGCAAGCAAACAAGTAACAAAACAGCAAGTAAACGGTGTGCAAAGCTTGGAAACAAGGCCTAGGGATCATACTTTCACTAGTGGACACACTCCCAACAAATATAACATAATTGAACAAATAAATAACTTCTCTTCACCATGCTACTCTGAATTACTCTCCTATTGAATAACACTAATCATTGCGTAGTGGCTACAGAAGCACCCCTTAAAGTTCATCAAGTACTTCACAAACACCGCTCATAGAGATATCCAAATCAAATCACAACTCAAGATAAATATTATTCCAACTTAGACCAAGTACTAACACGGTGCACACACTGTCAACATTACACCATGAAAGAAGGAATAGATCACTTCAATACTATCATAGTGATAATTATTCTCATAATCCATAAGAGATCACAATTGTAGCCTAGACCAAGTACCACCATGATGCACACACTGTCACCGTTACAACATGGTAGGAGGAATAGATTACTTTAATAACACCACTAGAGTACACATAATGATGAAGAGTAGCATCTACTTATTCAACATGATACAAAGCTCACGATCACATAAAGATCACATCATGGGAAAGAGAGGTGAACCACATAGCTACCGATAGAGCCCTTAGCCCCAGGGGAGAACTACTCCCTCCTCATCATAGGAGACAGCAAGGTTGATGGAGATGGCGGTGAGGTCAATGGAGACGGCGAAGACAGCGATGGAGACCGATGGAGATGGCTTCGGGGGCACTTCCCCGTCCCGGCAGGGTGCCGGAACAGAGACTTCTGTTCCCTGAAATTTATCGATAGCGGCGGCGGATCTACGGAACTCTTTTTGGAAAATTGCCGACCCCCCTAGGGTTTTCCGTCCCGAGGCTTTATATAGGCGAAGGGGCATCATCAGGGGGCTGGCAGGGGCTCCTCCCACATACGGGGTGCGGCCAGGGGCTGGGCTGCGCTGCCCTGGTGTGAGGCTGGCCCCTGGCCCCCCTCCGGCTCTCTTTCGGTCCGCGTCCTTCGTCCGGGAAAAATAGGAGTTCTGGAACTTGTTTCGTCCAATTCCGAGAATATTTCCTGTGTAGCATTTTTGAAACACAAAAACAACAAAAAACAGGGAACTCGCACTGTGGGATATTGTCAATAGGTTAGTTCCGGAAATCGCATAAAAATGCCACGAAGTGTAACGAAACACAAGGCAAATGGTGCAAAAACTAGCATGTAGTATCAAAAATTATAGATACGTTTGAGATGTATCAGGGCACTTCCCTGTCCCGGCAGGGTGCCGGAACAGAGACTTCTGTCCCCCGAAATTCATCGTCGGTGGCAGCGGAGCTGCGAAACTCTTTTTGGAAATTTGCCGATTCCCCTAGGGTTTTCCATCGGGAGGCTTTTATAGGCAAAGGGGCGTCGTCAGGAGGTGACCAGGGTGGTCACACAATAGGTGGGCGCGGCCAGGGGCTGGGTCGTGCCCCCTGTTGTGTGGGCAGCCCCTGGCCCCCCTCCGGCTCTCGTTCGGTCTTCGGTACTCTTCCGAGAAAAATAAGACTTCTGGAACTTGTTTCGTCCAATTCCAAGAATATTTCCTGTGTAGCTTTTCTAAAACACAAAAACAGCAGAAAACAGGGAACTAGCACTTTGGCATCTTGTCAATAGGTTAGTTCCAGAAATCGCATAAAAATGCCACAAAGTGTAACAAAACACAAGGCAAATGGTGTAAAAACAAGCATGGAGCATCAAAAATTATAGATACGTTTGAGACGTATCACCGCCGGCCCCCACCTCTTTATAGAGCGCAGGTGACAGGGGCCCGTCAGCCATAGTGGGCTGAGCACCCCCGATGAGGGCACAAATCAAAGGGGCCTGGTGGGCCGTTGAGCCCACACAGGTGGAGATCAATCTAACAATACTATGCTGATGTGTGAGTTGTTTCTTTGTTATGTTTTTTACTTTTAGTCAAATTGTGTGATAGAGCATGGAACGTGGTGTCAATAGATCACCAAATCAGAAGTGAAGAAGATCAAACGAGATGGACAGTTTTATTTCTCTACTGTACCCGCAGCTAGGTCCTGCTGTAGTTCAATGTCGTATGCCTCTAGAGACTGCATATGGGAGAAGAAACTGCACTGTATGGGCCGGCCTAAGAGCAACTCTAGCAGATACCCCATTTTTAAAACCCCATCCACGAGTTCAGTCCAGCCTGCAAACACAATATGCGGGTCAAAAACGCATCAGGCAGAATAGATACGCAAAAGGAAACTTCAAAAGGGCATATTCCCAGAATATTCTTTGTTTTTTCTTTTTGCTTTTCTTCCTCCTACCTACCGGCTGACCACTGTCTGCATCCCGCCCGCAGCGTGTCCGTCCGCTAGCCACAGCAGCGCACCCACCCGCTAGCCGCCGCCGCTCGCCCGTCCGCCAGCCGCCGCCACACCTGCCCGCCAGCCGCCACCGCGCCTGCCCGCAGGCCAGCCCCTACCGACAACGCACAACCATCGATAGAATTTGATAAAAACTTGATGGAATTGATCTGGTTGATAAAGATTGAGAGAAGATTGACAAAAGTTTGATTAAATTTGGAGCTCTCTGGTAGAATTTTGCCGGATTTCGGCGACCCTGGTGTATGTCCGGTGATATCTGTGATGAAATTTTAGCGTTGACCGGGTTGCAGTCACCCCCCATATTTTGTTCGGTTTGACCTACGAAACTGAACACATGGGGGTTGCAAGCGTGGATGCAGGCTGACCTGCAAACTGAAACTGAAAGTGTTGCGGGTTTACGGGATCTGTTCTGCGCGCAGTTTTTTGCACTGAAACTGCAAACCTTCAAAAATTTATAGATTTGACCACATTTGGGGGGGGGGGGATCTGCTAGAGTTGCTCTAATACTGAATACTGAGAGAGAGATAAGATTGGTGAGTGCCACTTGCTAATTCAATTAATTCACCACCCTGGCCTCTACTTCGTCTGTGTTTTTGTAGAGTTAACTTGGCTAAAACATATATGTTGAAAATGACATGCATCATTTTACATGAACGTTCAGTGCCTATTTTCCATCTAAATTTACATGCACCGATCTTCTTGAATATTGGGTTCTTGATGAACTTCGGCGATGGCAGTAATCATGATCTATTTTTATATGTCGATATGAATATGATCATTAAAAAATTAGCTTTGGACGAAGTAGATATTTGTTAATAACAAACAAACAAATGAGACAATGCTTTCTATGCAAACACTAGTGGAAAAAAGGCCTTCCATACGATTCTTTAGTCCCTAAACAATTCGGCCCACGGCTAATGGTCATATTAGTTCCGGTTCAATTGAAAATATGGGCCAGGAAGCATTAGTCCCAGTTCAAATGTGCCCTTTAGGCCCGGTTTGCGTTACCAACCGGGACTAATGGGTAGGGGCCTTTAGTCCCGGTTGGTGGCTCAAACCGGGACTAAAGAGCATCCTTTAGTCCCGGTTCATTTCACGAGCCGGGGCTAAAGGCCTGTTCAAACGAACCACCCACTTCCCGCACGCCGGTTCACGTATCGTCGCTCTGGAGAAGTTTGATCGCATCGCCATTATGACAATCGCTTCGGAATTCGCTCGAACGCTTTGGACGCTGCCGGCCTTGATCACACCGCCGGCTGCATCTCATCTTCACATCTTCACCTCCCTCTCTCTACTATAAGGTGCACACATCTTCACATCCATAAGCATCTTCTTCATCCTCTAATCCCCTACAAAAGCATCTTCACATCCATAGCATCTTCACACCGCCGGCCTACTCCTCTCTCCTCCCTCTCATTCTAATGGAGCCGACGCGAGTACCTCGATCTCGGGTGTACCATCTCGCCGCCGAAGGAATGCATTTCACGGTCAAGGGTGGAGAAGTGGATCCGCGCCGTCAAGCAGCAGTTCCTGGACGCCGCACCGATCCAGTGTGTGGGCTTGGACTGTGAGTTCACTGACCCTTGCGAGGGTTGGCACAATCAGCGTTCCGCCGTCCTTCAACTCTCGGTGGCATCCGAGGTTTTGGTCTTCCAAATATGTCAGGCCAATGGCGTGCCACAGCTGCTCAAGGAATTCTTGAAGGACACCACCATCAGATTCTGCGGCGCGGCTATCACCAATGATGTGCGCATGCTGAGATCCTACGGAATTGAAATTCCGTCTGTGTACGATCTCCAAAAGATTGTCCTCAACCCCACCAAGAATCTAATTCTGAGTCTCTATGATCTGTCCAATGCTACTATTGGGACAAATCTTGAGAAGAAGAGGAAAAAGAAGGACAAGAAAGAAGGATAAGAAGAAGGACGAGAAGAAGGACGATGAGGAAGAAGAAGAACAAGAAGAAGATGAACTAACATTGGTTGGGGCAAAGTTCCATTGAGCTTCGAGCAAGTGTTGTATGCCACTCTAGACGCTCGTCTGGGCTTCAAGATTGCTATGAGGCACTGGAAGCTACATGGCTACAATAGCCATGTTGATCGTCTCAACATTAGGTGCATGATCGTAGATGGTATGGTGTGGTGTGTGAGTCTTCGAGATTTCCCGTGCCTGTTTATTGTTATTCTACTGGATGAGTAGCATGTTTGGAAAAATGTACTCCCTCTATTTGGGTAAACAGTCTATTAATTTTGGATTTTTTTAATTTTTTGATTTTTTGAATATTTTAATTATTAAAAATTAATAACTAAATTATGCATAAAGATTATTTGAAATTCATTGATGCTTATTATTACTTAATTATTGTTGCTTATTTTGTGAATTATTTGGAACTCAAAAAGTAATATTATATATTACCAAAGTGTATAGGTTAATAGAATTGGTAGCATACCATTATCAAGAAGTCGCGAGCGCAATCTTGGAAGCTACTATGGAAGGAATGGAGAAGTTAAGCGTGCTAAAGGTGGAGTAGTGTGAGGATGGGTGACGACCGGGACGTGAGGACCACAAGTATGTAATTTGGCATGAGAATAGAGGTGATTTAGATATTAGAGAAATTCCGAAAAAACAAATTCAATTTTTTTTGAAAGGACCTTTAGTCCCAGTTTGTGTTACCAACCGGGACTAAAGGGTCCTCCAGCCGTAGCACATGACCCAGGCCACGTGGAGGCCCTTTAGTCCCGGTTCGTAACCAACCGGGACTAAATGGTGGAGGCTTTAGTCCCACTTTGTTAGTCCTGGTTGCTCCAACCGGGACTAATGGCAAACCGGGGACTGATGGCCTTTTTTCCACCAGTGAAAGGATAATGAACTAGAAATCTTCAATGTTTTAGAATATAACTTTTACGAAACATGCTTTTTAATATTATGTGGTAATATGTTATACATTTATAATTGTTATGTACGGGCCGCGGCAACGCACTGGCATTCAGCTAGTAAGTATATATACTAGGCAAACCACAAGAGGCCAAACCGTCTGGCGAAGGACCTAGCTTCCAACACGGCGTTACACGATGCAACCCAAATACGACATTGGTTTAACACCACGCGTGCACACACACACACGACACCGTACCGATGTTGATTATCATTGCTAACAATCACCTCCTTAAGCACGATGTGCTCGTTTTTACAACTTGATCGCTTATTCTTTCTCGCATCTCCAGAATTTCAGTCAATTCAAAGATTGGTCAAAATAGGCAAGCTGATCGTGGGTGTAAACATAATTGGATTCAATCTTTCTTTCCTCTACAAACTGCCATATGTAGTGATACTTCGTATCAATATGCTTACTCCTGTCATGATGTACCCACATCTTGCACAATGAGATTGCAGACTTGTTGTCAATATTGAGCACCACTCGTTCCACTTCCTCGTTCACGAGTTCACCGAGTAGCCTTTCTAGCCACACGCCGTGATACTTCGTGGTTGCAGCTGCAATATACTCAGCTTCACAGGAAGACTATACAACTACCTTCTTCTTTGTCATAGCCAAATTACCAGGCTTTTTCCAAAGAAATATGCCACGCCCGATTTACTCTTATGATCATCAACATCTCCTGCCATGTCACTATCACTATAGTCAAGTATCTTCACCTTCCCCTTCTCCTTCAAATAGACAACACCAAAGTTTGTTGTCCCTTTAATGTATCGAGTATATGTTTCACAACCGCCCAATGTTTCGTTGTGGGTGCTTCCACGAAGCGACTCACAATGCCAACAGAATAGGCCAAGTCGTTCTTGTGTTCACGATATACCACAAACTTCCAACCACACTCCTAGACTCCGGTGATTCAAACCGCGGGGTGCTTTGTGTCAAGCTTCATGCACTAGCCAACGCAACCAAAAGTCCGAACTGATGGAAAGGGCTAGTATATCCACTTATACACTTCAACACCCCCACTCAGTGTGACAGGAGAAGAGAAAGTCAATACGTGGACACAAACAGGAGAAGAGGAAAGTCAACACATGGACACAGACAGGAGAAGAGAAAGTAACACATATACACAAGGGGGCAACATCAATTTTACAATAAATGCGAAAACCAGGACTCGAACTCGAGACCCTGGGCTCTGATACCATGTCAAGCTTCATGCACTAGCCAAACGCAACCAAAAGTCTGAACTGATGGAAAGGGCTAGTACAATCCACTTATACACTTCAACACTTTGCTCCTTTTGCTTAATTGAAGATAAGGTTCCGTAGGAACTTGAGTTGGATTGCAATCTGCCATACCACAACTCTGGAGTATGTTCTTTGCGTGTGCCTCCTGGCATAATGTGATCTCACCCAGCTTTTGATGTACCTCAATCCCAGATTAGTATCTCAACAGCCTACATCACTCATTTTAAATAAATTCTTTATTTGTAGATTGAACTTTCCAATCTCCTTATCATCTGCTCCAGTTATCACCAATTCCATCCTTGCAATGGACAAAACACCTCTTCGAAATCCATATCTTGCTCTTGTACGTATCCTTTGGCCAATAGCCTCGCTTTGTGTTTTACCAATTTTTATGCAGCATCTTTCTTGATCTTGTACATCCACTTGAGCCCAATTCATCATCCATAGCATGACACCAACTCTCCTCCGTGTTAGCCTCCCTCGAATTTCGTTGGCTCCTCGGGAGTAAACACCAACCTTGACCTCGTCCTCGCGCACATGTCGTCCGAATAGGATTTATCATACGAAGAGTCTCCGCTGAATACAAATCCAATACGTTTTGGAGTTTTTTTGGAGTACCTGACCATCTCCTATGTTCTGATACCATCGGTGGAGACGCTCGAGATGAACTCCCAGCAGCTGAGGCTGCCGCTGGTGTTGAATTCAAGGAAATTCTCTTGGATTTGTTTGGACCATCGCGTGGTCTATGGCAAGGTGACCCATCTATAATATCTATAAAGTTGATCCCCACTTTCTTCATTTAATGTTTGCAAGCTTGACATGCAGAGTATCCACGTCATCTAATCTCTTTTAGCCCTGTGTGTATCGCTGAAACAATTTCCTTCGTCACCGTCCTTTTTAACGAACCGTTCGATAATACCGAGCGGCCCAGGCCAAAAGTCCAAGCGTTCGTCTCTAGGCCAGCCCACCACCGCTCCTCTCTTCTTCTCAAACTGAACCGCCGCCGCCGCCAGGATGATCACTGTCTGTGCCTCAACCAGTAACTGCCCTATACCCTCCAATCTTCCATGTAGCTGTTACTTTAACTCCTCCTTCCTTCACATCTCCCACGCGCAAGACGAACAGCCGTCCCGACGATTTAATGACTTCCACTGCAGCCGATAGTAATAGTATATTTGAGCGCCTCGGTTGCCTCTTCTTCCAGTATCCTCATTTGCCTCTTCTCGAGTAGTCTGCTTGCTATGCCCATTGCCTGTGTCACCTGGTGTTGCCGGATGTGACGGCACTCGGTCCCCAAATCGGTCCGAATTTCACGGAAGGGAAAACTTTCTTGCAAGTAGTCTGTCAGACTTCTTCACAGGTCATCATCTCATCTGTTCCGTCCCTCTCTATTTGAGTATATCATCTATTCCATGTTTTGTCTGCAGCACTATTTGTACTATTTTCCCCCTTTCTTCGTTGCAGCCATTTCGTGTGAATAAGGTTAATCTGTTCCGTCCCTCTCTATTTGAGTATAAGGTTTCTACAGAGGTTAATCTATTCAGTCAATTAAACCTGTTCCTAACGGTACGTCTTCAACCCTTCTCTTATGAGCTCATCCAGATTTTGGATTATCCGCTCATGTGTCATGTCTCATGTAAAAGTAGTGTGAGGATTCAGTCGTTAGGTGCCTGATACAAACATTGATATAGCATTTAGATTTTTAGATGCATAGCCTATAAATTGTTTATCTTTTTGTGGGATATCTACATGAAAGTAGTCTGACTCAAGAGACTGCCTGAACTGATCTCCTTCCTCCCGTCTTCGCAAGAGCGGCCGAGGTCAACCTACCAGTTGCCGTCGTTTCATGTTGCTGTGTCTCCTTAAGTGAGGCAGGACTTCTGGACATCCCTCATGTTCCTAAGAGGGCTCTTATGTACTCCTGTTTATATGTTTCTGTGAGGATATAACTATGGTCAGTGTTGTATTTACAATCTTCGTTTCCATCATGGTCGATCTGGAGTTTAGTTTGTTCCTTCTCCATCTTTAATGTCACCTTATCGGACTGACGTCAAGCCACATGTACAGGTATATGCTTCCATGCATGAGATTGCTTGGCAAAAGTTTATGTAGTATTTTGTCCATGCCATGTATTTGATACATGTCTCAATGCGCTAGCATCACTTTCAGGTTGCCTTCGTTGTTGGAGGCTGCACAGAAATACAAGACAATCTGTTGAGTCTTTGCTCCAGAAATAATCTGTTTTCTCTTCGGTGAATTAACTAGATGACATCTTCAGAAGTACCTAGCATAGTGTACGAGGCATAATTCCAGATGAGCTATTACTTTATCTCATTGTGTTTATCATTGCTCCGCTGCTAATTTAACATCTCTTCATCTTATTTATCTCACAGAAAATTACTACATGATCATTAGCCACTGTTTTACTATATAGCAGCTCTGAGTACACTGGAGGTATGGTCATTTGAACTGCCATGACATTTTACTTTCAGTAGCAGTCAGTATGTTAACTATCTATTCCGTTTTTATTTGGATTTAGATTAACTGAATTGGTTCCAATATTTTGCTTGGGTTTTGCTCCCTCGAGTGCAGAATTCGCAGGGGTGCTTTAGATTTAAACAGTACCTCCAACTCTGTGGTATGTCTGCGGTTTTCACTTTGGTCATTCTTCTGCACTGCTGTTCCTGTTAAATGCTAAATTAATATCAGGTTTCTTTTACTCATATGCATGCCCTTTTTAATAGACATCAAACGATTTTGGTTTTGTCCTTTCTTGCTTGATGCCTTCCTTTGCTTGAGCTCTTAGCTTAGGCCTCTGATGAAATATGGAAGGTTTGGAATTGATTCTTCAGGTATTTATGTGATGCAAGACTCCACTCAAGATCAAATGTAACATTTATGTGCCATCGCTGATTTCAAAATATGAACAATTTTGCACTTTCTCTGATAGGCAGGGAATGTTCTCGACCAAACAAAGCAACTTTGGTTGAGTGAATATTTTTGCTAAATTTTCTTTTGGTTAGTCCATTCGTTAAGTTGATAACATTCTAAAACCATACTTGTATTTGTATGTTCCTCTTTTTCCCAAATATATGCACCTCTCAAGTGGTATTCCAATGTTCCGCAGCAACGCGCGGGGAATCACCTAGTTATCCCTATTTTTATTCCTTTTTGTGGCTGGTGGACTTTAAGCTCTTCTGATTAAAGCAATTGATGATCAATTACTATCTCCATTTAAAGTTTTTTGTCGTGCACGAGGTGTTTCACATCTTTTTATATTAAGCAAGTTGGGATACATATATGCTTCTTGTAACGGTCAACTCATAAATCCGTCGAAGTGCTCCATACTCTTCGGAGTCATGTACAACCAATGTACATGAGGATATTAGGGCGGTTCTTGGTGTTACGTCCTTGATCTTCGATGAGAAATATTTGGGTCTTCCAACTCCTGACGGTCGTATGTCAAGACGAAAGCTCCAAAGTCTTCAGGCTCAACCTACAAAACGACTGCTAATGTGGGGAGATGGCCATCTTGCCGAGGCTGAACGTGAAGTATTTATTAATTCGGTAGCTCAAGCATTGCCAATTTACATAATGGGTGTTTTTAAGCTGCCCTTTTTTGGTTTGTGATGACTTAACAAGGCTGGTAAGAAATTTCTATTGGGGAGCTAAAGATGGGGAGCGGAAAACTCATTGGCCTACATGGAATAAACTATAAAGACCAAAGAGGTAAGGTGGTCTCGGTTTTCGTGATTTCTGTACTCCCTCCTTCTCATTTTATAGGGCTTACGCGTATACCTAGGTCGCTTGTATGAGCTATATAATATGAATTAAATGATACATAAATTATATCATTAGAAAATACAACATTTGAAGTTTATAGTGATATATTTTGTATTATATATACCCAATGCTAAGTTGGTCAATTTATCAATCTAAAAATACGCGTAAGCCTTATAAACTGGGAAGAAGGGAGTATGTTTAATCAAGCTCTCTTGGCCCACAAGCTTGGAGATTAGTCGTGAAACCAGAAAGCCTATGTGTGAGAGTTTTAAAGGCAAAATATTATCCTAATTGTCGACTAGAGGATATGTTTTTTACTAGAAATGCCTCTTCTACATGGAATGCAATTTCATATGGGCTGGGTCTTTTGAAAAAGGGTCTTTTAGGGTTTTTGATTAGATACATGGAGTCTCTATTACATATTAAATATTCTCTCCTGGAGGAAAATAATTTTCACGCGCAGAGTAGTAATGAAATTTTATTAGCACCCGTTGGAACCCGCCCCCTGCAGGCTGGCTGAAGCTAAAAAACTGATGGCTCCTTCGGTGTTCAAGGAGATGCTGGTGGTGGCATGATCGTCCGTGATCACAATGGTGAAATTATTTTGTCATCTTGCCGTCAGTTACTCTCATGCCAGGATGCGCTTGGTGCAGAACTTAATGCAGTTGTGGAGGGCCTATCATTAGCACTGCATTTGTGCAATCAGCCTTTGTGGAGGCGAATTGCTTGGAGATGGTCAAGATGTTGGAGAATAAGGATATCGATCGCTCAGTCTACTCGACGTTGATAGAAGAGAAGCCATAATAATAGGTAGTCACTTCTTGGCAAACTATGCTAGAACTAATGCTCATACGGCAGTGTGCCCTAGAGATTGTAATTCTTGATTTTGTGAGTAATACAAGTTTCTTTCAAAAAAAAGGAAAAAAAGAGGCTGCCGCTGGTGAGCCTCGGAATTCCTAACTCCCGCTCGCTGCCGGAGCGAAAAGCGCTCCGCACGCATGTTTTGCTATATGGGCCTAGCCCATTTTTGGGGTTTTTGTTCGCGGTGAGGCTGTATCCGGAGCTTTCAGAGTCGCTTTCTGGTTTGTTTTTTTAGTTTTGAATTTTGTTTCAATTCCGAAATCTGGTCAGTATTCAAATTTTATTCGAATTAAAAATTTGTTTAGTTTTGAGTTTTTGTTCAATTTTTGAATTTTTGTTTAGTTTTTGGAATCTATTTAAATTCGAAATTTATTCCAAATTCAAAATTTGTTCCAAATACAAATTTTGTTCCAGATTCAAAATTTGTTCTAGATTTGAATTTTGTTCCAGATTCGAAATATGTTCTAGATTCGAATTTTGTTCCAGATTCGAAATTTGTTCTAGATTCAAAAAAAATTCTAATTTAAGTTTATTCGAATTTTTCATTTAAAATATATTTCTGCATATCCAAATTTTGTTTAAACAGAAAAAAGGATATAAGCGTATTATTGAACCGAATTGACTCGGCCCATTACGAGACCGCTCTCAGGCGGAAGCGAATCGGTCCCGCAATTAGCGGGGCATAGCAGCTCCCGGTGAGCCTTCGACAAAAGTTACAATGCCCGCTCCTGGCAATGGCCTAGCGCCAGGCCTAGCTTGGCCTCCGGGCCGGCCTCCCATGGTTGGGCTCTTGCGTGTGGCTTCCGGCCCGTCGGGCTGCAAACCTTGTCCAGGTAGAACAAATCGCCCTTTTGAGCTGTTCCTAGGGCTCCCGAGCAGGGAGTCCCTGGACTCGCTCCAGCGCCCACACGAGCGTGGTGATACCTACATGCCGACCAGGTCAACCCGGACTGCGCGCCGCACACCCTCGCGCCGGTGTGGGCCGACCCAGGTAGGTATTTTTTTTTTACTTTTTTTGTTTTCTGTTTCTTTCTTTTCTTTTTTCATTTCTTTTTTCTTATTGTTTAAACTTGTTTATGATTGGAAAAATCTTCAAGTTTTGAAAGATTTCTGATTCAAAAAATGTTAAAGTTTTGAAAATGTTCAGTTTTTTAAAATGTTTAGATTTCAAAAAAAATCTAGAAAAATGGAAAATGTTCAAATTTGAAAATGTTCAGTTTTGAAAAATTTACAGTATCTAAAAAAGTTCAAATTTTGAATAATGCAAAAAACAAAAAAAAACAAAAAAAGGAAAAAGAAAAAGCAAAAAATAAAAAAAGAAAAAAATGTGTCGCCCCAAACACCACGCCTGGTGTGCGGCGTCTGGTCCATGCCGACCAGAGTGGTCTATATGCGTCCCCCACGAGCGTTCCTGAAGGATCACCATGCGGAACGCAAGGCGAGCTCGATGTTGGGCCTGCTCCCAAACTTGCTTATGACGATGCACAACCATCTTCACTCCACGCGTCTATGCTTGTCCTAGTCTGATTATCTCCATGGTGAAAATTACTATAAACAACACTAAATATCTCGTCTGAGATCGGATGTATCGGTTTGTGGAGCTCCAGTTTCATGATTTTTTCTCCTCGAAGACTATGTCGCATGTCACAATAAAAGTCAACAAGCCAGATTAGAAAGGTGCCCAGCAATGAGCATGGAATCTCAGCAAGGGTCACTTAATAGTCATGGAGCCTGAGATTGGCAGCAAGGAGATGCTGACAGACCAAATTGATATCGGAAAGATCAATTAAAAAGGTACCAATCAGACTTGTTTTAAAATCCATCATGCAAAGCTAATCAGGTCAGTGCAGCTTTAAGAATCCATCAGAAAAATAGAGAACAAAGGGGAAAATCATATCGATGTATCTTTGTGAGTGCATTTGAGCAGTGAAATTTAGATGATGAGCAGCTAAAGTTCAGATGATGTAAAGTGCAAGTTCATAGAGTGAGATTGGTGCGTACGGTCATCTTGCAATGGTTTCTTATGAAAAGTACAATTTATGGCGTGTTCAACGTTTGATCAAAGGGGAAACTTAACTTTGTACTACGTGGTGCCAAAAGTTTAACTCAAAAATGCTGGAAGTTTAACTTCTTTCTCAGTCCATTTTAAACACGGAGGAAGTTGAATTTTTTACCTCACAGGTAGATTGTTGTATTTCAGGTAGCTCTTTTTTCTGGCTTGAATACATTGAGGTTACATCCTCCGCAAAAGTTCACTTTGAATGATTGAGAAGTTCACCCCCAACACAATGAAAGTACACTTTTTGTCGTATTTTAGTTTTACCATTGCCGAAGTTCCCATTGTATGGGCAAAAATTCAACAAATTTCATGCAAAAATCGACATGTAAGTTGCCCATTGAAGAAGCTGAAGTTAATTGGGTTCTATAAACAATCATAATTTTTTGCACTCAACTTATCTTTTTAGCATAGGTAAGAGATTTGTGTAATCTCCATACAAACTTGCAAACCACAAACTCACATGAGCATATGCTCTTGGGAGAACAATTGCATGACGTTAAGATGTAAGTGGGGGCCAAGCCACAATTATTTATGGCCTTCACGTGGTTTGGAGCACAACAAGTAGCTATAATCTAACGATTTGAACAAGTTAATCCCAAACACAAAGAGAGGGGGCTGGACATTCTAATCTCACACAAATATAGTAATCTTATAGCAAAAAGTCGCATTTCCTTCGTTAACAATAATTAAACACAACAGCTCTATACAAAATCACATGTAACCAACGAAGATCACTTAATTATGTCATCCACTCAAAGTCAATGATGCTATCATTTTCATCTCTAGTCTTTGTTCTCCTAGACGTAGACATGAGAAAGTCCAATACAACATAGACATAGCATAACCAACAATGAAATATAGTAGTACTATATGACAATGTGTATTGTAGCTAGAAGAGGAGCACCCACGCGAGCAGTAGAGATGCCGTCACCACGAGCGGCAGCTGGTTGCCCGCACGAGCCGCCGCTGCCTTCTCCAACGTCAGCCGTCCGCCGCCGACGTCGTATATCATGTTCGTCCCCGTCTGCAGCAGGGTGCCCAGAATCGAGCCGAACGGTGTGCTCGCTGGCGTTGGCAGCAAGGTGAGGCACTCCAGCCCAGTGCGGTTGTCCTTGTAGAAGTAGTGCACCGTCGTGAGTTCCATGGTCGGCGGCGGCGCATCCCCTTCCTCGCCGCCGAACACCAGCGTCAGCTTCGGGAATGTCAGCGCTGACACCGAGCGCGCGTCGTAGCACAGATCGAAGCCGCCGTTGGAGAACGCCGAGCCGTCCACAGCCGTGGAGTTGATCTTGCTCACCAGCGACCGCCTCACCGCGGCGTAAGCAGCAGGCTGGAGGAAAGTGACGGCGCTGCTCGTGCTCATCACCACCCCGCCGGAGCCGCCGCCTGGGGCGAGGTCGAACGTCCCCTTGGGGATGCCATCCAGGGCCTTGCCGTCGACCTGGATTCCGGTGAGGTTGACGTAGTACAAGTCGGGGTAGGCGGCGCTTTGGAGTAACGGGGTGGAGCGGCTTCGACTGGTCTGGGGAACGGCGGCGTCGCCGAGGAGCACGACGATCTCGGTGTCGGAGCTATTGCCGTTGTCAGGCGCTAGGAAGTAGGAGAACTTGGAGGCGTTGAGCTGAGACACCAGGGAGTAGGGACCCCTGCCGAAGCCAATCACGCCGGACTTGCCTTCGTCCAGTGTCTCCGTGGTGGCGGTGCTGCAGCCGAACACCACGGGGGCGGCGACCACAGGCTCCGTCTCGGGGACGGTGAACGTCTCTTCGGAGAGGTATCCGGTGGTGTTCTTCTCTGGTCCGTACGTGACGATGTACTCGCAGTCGTCGCTGCTCATGCTACCGCAGTCGTCGGCGGTGATGTTGAGCAAGCTGAGGCACGCTGGGCTGGCGCAGGGGACGTGGGAGAAAGCATGGCAGCCAGACGAACTCGCTGAAGATGTCCAGGACGCCTGAGAAGGGGGTGGGCGTCGTCCCGTTACCGACGGAGACGTCGTAGACGACGGATCCGACGCTGTCGGCAGCGGCGCTGCCCAGCTGGTCCTTGTCGGGGTTGCCGTACTTTATATTGATCAGCGCTTTTTGACCCACCGTGGTTATCTTCGCGGCCAGACGGATGAGATCTATGGGTGGCGCCGGCCGGGGACGTGCCCCTGCCAGCGAAGACGACGGATTTGCTGCAGCTGCAGGCACCGGCTGGAGGAGCAGGAGGTCGATGCCAAGAAGGCAAGCTACCAGCAGCACCGTCGTGGCACTCTGTCTTGCAGCCATACTTGCCGAGACAGCAGACCAGAGAGAGAGAGAGAGAGAGAAGCTAACTTGTTGTAAGGAATAATGCATGCATGTACCCCTTCTTAAGTAGTGCATGTACCGGTATTAGGTAGTGCCAAATGCTCCAAGTGTGTCTATTGTATTGTACCCGGCGTGCCTCCATAGTATAAGTACGTATACCCGCAAGTCGGCAACCCAATGAACTAGTCAGCTCTCCCGACATTTTTAGTTTTAGATATAAGGCTCCTAGTGCCCAACTTTGAAATAACAAAGCCCTTAACCGGCTAAAGTATAAACATCGAACCTGCGCGCTGGGATACAAGCTTACAATACAAAGCACAAGAGAGAAGTACAATGCCTAACTACAAAGAGATAAATTACACCAAGCACATACAAAAGTAAGGCTTGAAAGCACAAGAGAGACACCACCTTCACTGGGATCACCATGTCATTGAACTCCTCGAAGTATTACCACTGGCACACGAAAACCACCATAAGTGAAGAAAACCATCGAGGGTCTAGGTTCCAAGGAGATGCCTCTTAGGCACCAGAAAGCCGCCGTCGCTCGCCCAGGAGGGGCGATGTTTCGCCTAGAAACACGAGACCAAGAAGGGGAGCCGCGGAGGCACCTCAATGACGCCTCAAAGAAGGGAAATGGCACCCACATGTGTCATCGTCGCTGGCACCAGACCATCTAGGCAAGGCTTTCGCTCGGGCCAACTGCCTCACCCATCTCACACCCCGTGAAAGCACGGATTTGAGCCAGTCATCAACCATCCACATTCAAGGCAAGCCCACTGGCGACCGGGGAGGAATTGGAGGTGCTCAAGACGAAGCAGGCATAGGCTGGAGATGCATGACAAACACAAGATACTCTAGACAAGGGAAACAAGACCGCTGCAAAGGTCGATAGAGGCAGAGCACATGGGAGCAACTTCTCGCATGGTCCGACAGAAACTGGAAGCAAGGAGGCGACGATGGGTTTGGTCCACATAGTTGAGCCAGAGAGCATGGAGGAAGGATGGCAAGTGGGGAACCAAGAGACCTCTGCTTCGTTGCCCCATGGCATTGGAGGTCACCCGGACTGTGATGCATACATCCCCAACTACATCAACTTCACTCAAAAACACAACTCCAGCTGCAAGACCGAGCTCGCCTCCAAGCAACTGCCCTCGTGAAGCACAACCGCCGAACTTGAACACACGCCGCCTCTTCGCCGCCCACACAACCAAGGAGGGCACATTAATCATCCGCGACCACTCGCCGTAGAGTAAGCTTTGCCCAGCAGACCTAGGGCCACCGCCCCGGCATCCAACCTCCCCGAACCAGCAGCCCAAGACATCCGAAGGACACCCACAACAATTGCTCAGCCTGTGACACTAAGAAAGGCATGGACTTGCCGGCGAGAACATGACCAAGCCACCAAACAATCTCGTGCATCACAGATCCAACCCACAGGGGAACCGACATAAAGCAAATGGGGGAGAAGCGCTGGTACATGCACAACGCTTGCACCGACGGCGGTTGACTAACCCCAAGCCAAGGACCACCTCTCTGCACCCTGACCTTGATGGATATGAGGTCACCCTAACCAAATCCACCACGTCAGATCCCTGCATGAAGCCCAAGTCAGATCCGCACCAAAAAGCCCGAGGGGCCGCCTCCCTGTCGGAGGACGACGAAGGTCACAGAGCTACGCCGCCGGGCACCATGGACGACCACCCGCCATGGTCACTTGGGAGCTGGAGCGGTTGTGCTCCCCATCAGAAGCAGAGCAGCACGTGGAGAAGACTTTTCCATCACCTCGACCTGCGGAAGGCCGCCCCTAGTGCAGCGCGTTGCCGCCGCCATGCCAGGCCATGCCGACCTCTGCCGATCTGCATCGCCACCAAGGAGGACGCCGCCCTGCGGAGATCTCCTTGCACCAGGTAAAGGAAGGCCCGCCGCCGCCGGCACCGCGCGGGCTTTTCCTGGCGGCGGCCGGGAGGGAAAGAAAAAGGAGGACGGGTGCCGAGATATAGGGTTTGGCCCCTGGTCGCGCGGGGGTGACCAAGGAGCGGGGGCGTTTTTACTCTCCTCTAGACATTTTTACACCTGAGAATGACGAGTCATCCTCGGTATTAGGTAATGCCAAATGATCAAATGTGTGTGTATTGTACGTACCCGGCATGCCTTCATAGTGTACCTGTACCGCTGTACGTACCTATACAAGCAAGTGGGCAACTCGATGAACTAGTCAAGGGAACGGTTTCTCCGGACATTTTTACTAGAGAATGACGATTCAATCATCAGCATGGAATTGCTATTTTCTTTAGGGAATGGAACTAATCGTTATTTCATAGTTGACCGATATTCCTAGCTAGCTCCTTATCACAATCCTCTAACCCATTGTATTTTGCTCGAACATATAGTGATTAGATCGGGTGGTTCCTATGATTGACTTTTTCTCACTTTTTTAGAGGCACGTCCAATTGACAACTGCAATTTTGTTAAATCCCGGTCAAATTCGATCAACCGTTGTACTGCAATCAGACAATGCATCTCTTTTTCTGAACCTCGAACCACACCACTGTTCTAACAACATAGTACTGTTAGGTACCAAGCGTTTCCGGTGATTTTAGTCCCACCTCGCTAGCAGGAGGCCACACCCAACATATAAGCGGGATATTCTTTCCTCCCTTAAGTCCGAGCTTTTGGGATGGAGTGGGCTTTTCGCTGAATGTTGGGCCGTGTGCGTGGCCGTGGGCCAGGAAATGTCCAAACGCAACGCGAGTGTGTGGAGCTGGACCTGGGACGCTGACAATTGGTATCAGAGCCAGCACCGCCATGCCTGCTTGGGGGCTTCCTAGGGGGATGGGGTGTTAAGTACCAAGCATTGCCGGTGACTTCAGTCCACCTCGCTAGCGGGAGGAGGCCACACCCAACTTATATGCGGGAGATTCCTTCCTCCCTTCAGTTCGAGCTTTTGGGATGTAGTGGGCTTTCCGCTAAATATTGGACCGTGTATGCGACCGTGGACCAAGAAACGTCCAAACATAATGCGAGTGTGTGGAGCTAAGCCCGGGACGGTGTCAAGTACATGCACTCTTACTCAACCTATCAAGTTATCTCCCCCGTCAACGGCTGGTTCTCTGACCAGCACTCGCCCAACCGCAACCACTGATTTGCTTATACCCTTGGACATTCCTTTACCCAATATCTTTCCCTTCCATCCCCATCGCTCCACGTCTTCGCGGAGGCGAGCATGCATGGATTGTGAAGGAACGCGACAGCGCAAAATCGATTGTGTTTCTATTATTTTCGAGAACCAACAAGCAGGACTGCACTTAGGATGGAGGTGCCACAACAATAAAATGAAAGCACCTCATTTCAAGAAAAAAAACAAGGCAACACCTTAAAATGCGCGGCTAACTAGAGGAAAATCACTCTAAAACCATGAGTCATGCTACCTTTTTTTCTAACTAACCAAGCGACAATGCAACTCACAAGATATTTTATGTTGATTTGCAGAAAATGTCAACCACTTGGAATTAATGCTAACGTACATATACGTATATGCTCTGACGTCAATGACTTGGCATTGTCATGCGTAATCTTGCTAGTAATTGTAGTGTACCAGTTGGCACCAAAAATTCTTGTGAGATATATAATTAACCAAATTAAGTTCTGACTAACTATAGTCAAAAAAATAAGTCATGACTGCACGGCGCATAAGTAGTTATAAATAAAACCCTAATAAGTACAATTAATGTTATTCTATCTCTACGTAGTACAAGGCATCCACATCATCCGTTTCATTAGTCAATCAGATGTCCATGTCATTCCCACTAACCTTTTTTATTAATGTATCTTTAGATGCAAGCTATCTATGCCATATATTTATTCCATCCAATTGTATACATCACCAATTTATATCCATCAAGTATACACGATTTGGCCTAAATTAAATTTTGCATCAACTCATGCACACGCACGCGTCACAAATTCACCTGCTACCATAACTGATTATATGCACAGCGTACGGTACCACATATTATAGCTACATTAAAACATATAAACAATAATTTAAGGCATCATATTATGATGTGTCCTACACACCAGTAGCATAGTAGCAAGAAAACTTGTATTGAAAAGTCTATATTGTTTTAAAAAGAAAGCCAACATCTAGGAAAGATGAACTAGGAAAATGAAGGCTAACACATTTTCCTTCAAAAATAGAAATTTATTTAAACACCAATAAAATTTGATATCATTCATAGGACAATGGAATACAATACATGAATCTCCAAAAGAAAGAAAACAATATAACTTCAGATGGTGGAATTATTTTAAAATTAGAAAAATATCTAACTAATATATAGAGACTTTAGTCATGAAAAATCAAGAAGTGTGGTGATGTGTTATGGATGTTCATAATTTACTCTCTGATGTACTTGTGTTTCCATGCTTTATATCGTATACTTTTTCTTTCATTTTCACTCATATTTCATATTTTACACTTCCGTAATTCCTAAATTTCTAATTTTCAAGTGCTAATACAATGTTTACATTTCTCTATCCCATATATTTATATTTTTCTAAATTTATAAGTACCTATATACATATTATAAGTGCTATTCAAATTTATGCATTACTTATACATCGTATATGTTGCTTTGTGCTCTGACTGGAACAAGGACCAAATCAGGCTGTTACAAAAAAAATTGACACAAAAATAAGCACAAAATATATATGGCCCTAATAGTAAAAGTGTCAAACACATGAAAAGTTGAAGCTATTGGTGAATGAAATTGTCATTGAGATAGCGGTAGATGTTGCAAAGTCTCTTAGTTAATGATTGTTTTAGATTTTCAAGTATAAATGCACAAACATTAATCAAAAGTACAACTATTCAGAAATGGACCCAATCCTCTAAATTTCAAGGGGACCGGCCTATGGTTGTACTATATCTAGTCTTGACTAGTGTGGGTAGACTACCCTATATGTAGTCTCGACTAGAGCCAGCCGATTAGGGTTTCTTATGTGTAGAATAGTCACGCGACAAGTCGAGCGACTTGTAATCCTAATTGTATGCTAATTTGTATGTAGTTGTTGCCTAAGTTTATACTCCCTCTGTTCCTATATATAGGAGGTATAGTTTTTCGCACGAATATTAACGCACGGGTGTTAGGCGATTAATTTTTATTGGTTTTAGACGTGAAAGTGGAGGAAAATAAGGAAACTCCCGATCTTCTCTCTTTTCCGATCAGATTTATTTGTGGAATATCTCATGCGGGAGTCAACTACTCCACAAATCTAGCGGTAAATTTGCCGGGAGTCTTATATTTTGGAATTTTCTTCAAAAAACTATACCTCCTATATATAGGAACGGTGGGAGTATGTAGCATATCATCTATGAATTTTCTTATGTCATCTCTTTTGGTTTGATGTTTAGAGATGAAGTGGTTTGCCGTGTACAAAGGTAAGATACTATGCGTCTACGCCGAATTGAAAGACTATCGGAAGAAAGTCAATAGGTTTAGCACCAACAGCTAGAAAGGATACATGACTAAGGAGCAGGCGGAGGCAAGTTACATGGAGTGTCTAGCCAGAGAGAGGAGGAACCGGATCATGAAGACTACCGTGATATCGATACCCTTAATGCTCATCATAGTCGTGTTTCTAGCCTATGTGCTCGTAGTTTAGAAGACTAGGTTGCAAGACCAAACTCTAGAGGCTCGACCAAGATCGAGACTTCTAGTCATGTAATAACTATGTCAACACTTGTGATCTACCTCGGTTGTAACTAATGTGATTAATTTGAGACTTATGTGTTTGTGTTATTGCTTATATATTGGTACTGTATAAATATTATCTTCTGTATATATACTATACTGTAGCCGAACCTGTACGAATATGGTAATATAGTGTTGATACACCAAAAAAAGCTTACTAATATCACTGCCAACGTACCAAACAGCTTAATATTGGCACACCAACAGTACCATACATACTGCTGGGCGCACTAGTCTAGTGCTCCAGGGGTAAGTGGATACTGCTAGTGCATCTGGTGCATCAGCAGTAGCCTGCTACCACTAGCGTGCTAGTGCTAGGGCACTATTGGTGCATCAGCAGTAGCCTGCTACCACTAGCGTGCTAGTGCTAGGGCACTATTGGTGCATTAGCAGTAGCAAAATCAGCCTGCCAGCGGTATCCTTTTTCTTATTAGTGAGGAAACCTTAACTATTAGTATTAATCAATGAGCTATCTAGTTAAGACTTACTAGGATAGGGTGAGAAACCACACAAGTATAAACATTTCCACTTAATACAATTCTATCATGAAATATATATATAGTATAGTAAACAAAAATTAGAATATAAAAAAATTATTATTGCCTCTAGGACATAATTTTACAGATTTGCTACATAACAGTCCACATATTACTTGGCCAATAGTCGTATCGTGCACCCTTCATTTTTGCCATAAGATTCGTGCTGGGAAGTCTTTTTTCTTGCGTCGTGGTGCATCGAGCGTTCTCCTTTGCTGGCGTTGGAACCGGTTTTTTTGCCAGTGGTCTAGTTTTTTTCCAGGAGCCGGTTGGTTTTGTTTTATGTTTTTTTTTCTTTTTTCGTATAAGTGGCGTGCGTTCGGGTAGTTTGTGTCTTGTGTGTGGCGAAGAGGACGGTGAGAGGGAGAGGGGTGGAGAGGTGGCGGATTGGTGAAATCGCTGGTGTCGCGCCGTCGTTGTACTCCGACGTCGGCCTGGGGGAGAGCGGTCGCTGTTATCTGTCTTCCGCGCCACAAGGAATCTGCTTGTCGGGGAGGTACTTGTTGTCCCTGATCCCCCGCCCGTTTGTTCCTCTTTTGCGTGTCCCTGTTTGTGTTCATCAGCATTTCCAGATCGCGCTAGATTTTTCTGGGGTGTTATGTCCCCTCTAGTAAGGTGAGGTGGAGTAGTGATATGAGGTGGACTGATTTTTGGGATTATATTCCCTCCCGCGGGCGCGGTGATGATTTTGCTCGCGCTGGGGCGGGTCAGTGGAATGATTTCACTCGTATGAGGGTTGTTGGAGTGTTTTAGGCATAGTTGCAGGGTTCGGGGTCGCTGGCGCGTTCCGCGATCCCGGGTCGATCGACCCGGATCGAGGGTCGGGAACGTGAGGGGATCGATGCAATTCGTTTTTGGGTCGGGATCCTTGATTCTGGGCTTATTAATAGTTTTGATTATGTGCGTGACTCTTTCGTACATGCTACTTGGGCTTATCTAGGCTTATAAATACCTTTAATTACAAACATCATATTTGGGCTTATTAATACCCTTAATTTCGAGCGTCATATTGGGCTTTTTAATACCCTTGATTCTGCGTCATCGACCCAAATCAAAATGGATCGCGATCCACGATCCAACTTAGCGTACCAGAGATGTGTACCCCTGATCGATCCTTGTTCGCTGGCATATCGAACCTCGTTCCCCGATCCCGTTCCTCGATCCGGACGATCCGGTTCGATGGCAACTATGGTTTTAGGCTGAGCGCTGATTTGATCTAGTAGGTTCGTATACCTTGAGAGTTCTTCGTGCACCAAGTAGCTTTTATGAGCTTGGTCATGTCCCTAAGGTATGAACATGCGAGATATTTTTGGTTCTGCTAGGTGGATTTTTGGTACTGGTAGTCGTTTATCTATTCAAGTTCATGTTTATTTCTATGATTTGACAGCTTTGTATTTATTTTGGAGTGAGGGGGGTAAGGGGCAGCTGGGTTTGGATGTTGTTCTGTTTTGTTTCCTGATTTTTGCATTTTCATGTCCCAAGGTTCTCTGAAGATGTTAGTGGTTAGTTGTAGTGCTTTTTAAATGTTTGGACAAGCAAGTCAATCTACACTATTCCCTATGTGCAAACACAGTCTCCCTTGTCTCTTAATTCTATCTATAATGAGAGAAGTACTAGTGCTCTGAGTATAGTTAGTATAGTTAGAATTCAGTTCACTTTTGTTGATTCATTTTTTGGATATTGCTGCTAGTGGGATGTAACACATGGACTGAGCGGTAGACACATCATGTCTGGTGTGGAGTCAAATTTGTCATGTGTGGAGAAATTTTTGTTGTGTGTAGTAGATCAAGGACAGCTCTCTTATCCATATGTATCATTCGTAAGTTGTGGTTGTAGTCCTTTGTATATCAATATTTAGTTGGTACAGAGGGCATGTGGACTCATTTTAGTCGTAAAAGATATCATATATTTTTTGGTGTAGCTTGTCATGTTATCTGTGGCTGGACATTGTGTAGTGAGCTTTATTTTTGCATCTATTTCAGCTTTCTTTGCTTCTGTTACTAAGATCCATCCCAGAATGGAGATGCTTTGGGATGCATACACTGTTTCCCCATCCCCTCCTTAGTCTCCAAGACATAATGTCAAATTCTATGATGACGATTCAACATACGGGGAGGAACTCAACTTCATTTCAGAGGTTCAGTTTTCTCTTTATTTTTTATGTATATGCAAGTGTTCTAGGTGTGTTGTGATTTCTCTTCTTAGTTGTCTTTTTACAGTTTAATAAGGCGTTTTCTCCTTTCCTCTTGTGTATTTTAGCACGAGAAAGCTAGAAAGCAGGCAAAGTTTGACAAAGCTCTTTTGAAGTTCTACATGAGCAATGTATGCTTTTCTGTCTTTGAAGAGGATTAACTTGACAAATATCCTAGATGAAGGACTTAGGATCGGGGAAGTAGGGCGTCAGATGAACTCGAAGGTAAAATCAGTTAAACAAGGTGCGTATCGAAAGTAAACGTGGTGGTGAACTTGGCTTGCTTTCAATCTGTCCCTCACCGTCCTCTCCTAGCCCCTATATATGGTGGCCAGGTCTCAAGGAACGGGAGGGGTCCGATACATATTACTCCCTCCATCCCGAATTAAGTGATGTGGAGACACTTATGCAAAAATGTCCTTAGATGATTCCCGACAATACTCTGAGTCCACGTCTTGGTCGAAGACACAGTCGCGAGCTTATCCCGCTCCCCTTCTCGCTCTGCTCCGGCTGGCCAACTACCCTCCTAGAAGCAGCCACCTCCTCGTTTCGATACGGCGGTGGGGATTTGCGTGTGATGCCCGGCGAGATTGGCGCCGCCGTGCCGGCTGGTTTGCCTCTTCACTGCGCTGCTTCATCCCGAGATTTGGAGGTCTTCGGCTCAGAATCCAGGATTCCATAGAGAGCGGAGCCAAACTAGTCCGGGATTTGAGGTTTCCTTGTGCACGGAAACCTTCCTTCTAGAGAGCAGACGGGAGCCAAATTGGTCCGGGATTTAAGTAGCAATTCCGGCAGCATGGCGATGGGAAGCGGCAGCTCCGGCAGTGTGGCCTCCGTGCTGCTCAAGCGCGTCGCCTCCATGCTGCTCGAGCGCGTCGCCTCCGTCGCGCTCAACCGCGTCGCCTCCGTTGCGCTCGACCACGTCTTCGGGGGCGGACAGCCAGGAACGACGGAGGAGGAAAGAGGATGCTCAGGGAAGATGGAGGAGGAAGGAGATCACGGCGGTGTAGGGGAGTCGGCGAGCAGGAGCTCGTGCGCGTCGTCGGGGGCTGATGACCGGGGACGACAGAGGAGAAAGGAGAATGGTCGGGGATGGCGAAGGAAGAACGAGGACGCGGCGGCGCCCCTGCGTCGGCGAGCAGGGCGTCGGCGTTGACCGCGAGGGATCCGACGCGGGCGCTGATTGCGATCTAGACATTGATTGCGGGATTGGATTGTATCGATTTGACAATGATGAGGGCTTTTTCTGTAAAATGTTGTGTAGTTCAAAATATTTCTCCCTCATGTCACTTAATTTCGGACGGAGGGAGTACAACATCTGTATACGACATGAACTCGTATTTCGACTAGGATTACACTTGGGCCTAGCTTAACGGGCCTCAGGGGTACTTAAGTAATGGGCTCTATTATCTATACCCTTGTCAGTAGCCCCCGAGATTCTACCAGAATTATAGATTCGGGTTAAATCTCAAATCTTCATATCTTCGACTTGATCAATCTTTCGACTTCTCCTTCTTCCTGTACTAAAAAATAAACATCTTCCGTTATATTATCTCGCAAGGGGTTTGATGAATAAGCCTAACAACTCTGACGGATCAAGAGGCCAGCTAACTGCTGGAGCAGATACTTGTCACCTACTTCAAATTCAATCCACTTGGACTTGAATTCGGAAAACTGGTCAAACCCATTCTTTTGCCGCATTTAGGACTTACAAAGAACGAATCCCAGTGGTTCTCAGGGTACCCAGTGCATCCACCAGGATTTTCTTCGTGTCGTAGACACGGATAATTACTAGCAGAGCGCATCCATGTGCGTATATCAGGCCACACAGGATGGATCCTGGGGTCTTACCTTTACGATATGTTTCAATCATGGTATTCAAGTTTTGTCGCGATGATGCAACTCGAGAATCATATGTCGCAGCCTTCTTTGACTGTTTCAGCTCTGAAAATCTTCGGGTTGTCCAACATTGACTAATATAAATTCCCTCCCGATGGGAGTAATTGCACTATTCAAATATTCTTTCGGCCTCTTTTACTCTCTCAGGAATTTAAGAATTTTGTCGGATGCGCGACCAGCGCTCCCGATGGGAGTAGCCCCCGAGGCTATAGTCGAAAACGTGTTTTGAGTATAGGGTCAAATAAACTTTTCTTCCTTCATTCGTCACATAATAGCTCATTTAATAATATCGTCGGGTGCGTGACCAGCGCTCCCAATGATAGTAGCCCCGAGGCTATAGTCGAATATGTTCGGGTATAGACTCAAAAGATGAGTTTTCTTCCCTGATACCTCTTTATCTTGCATAATAGATTTCGTCAGGTTTCTTAATCGGCACCGATAGGCAAAATGGCATGCTAGACTTTTTGCTGAATTTTCTATGAGTTTCCACAAATGTCGTGTTGCATCTTGATGCTTTTATTTCCCCGTTACTCAAATGCTCATGATGCCATTAGTAGAATCACTCTGTGTGTGATTTGACTGGACGCTGACCGTTGCTCGTGGGCAGTGCAGTAATTTTACAATTTTTCCTGCCCGTTAGTGGGCTACCGCTTCTGCTTCTTGTGCCACGTCTCAGCCCACGTTCCTTCGTCAGGAAGGTTTATAAGGGGGATAGTGGGGCTGTTACTGTTTACTAGTTCATTGTCCTTCCGCCGCCACCATTGTTGCATCTTCTTTGCGCTTCTGAGCTCCTTCGCAGCCCCCAAACATAGCTTCTGTAGATGCGCGTCAAAAGTGATGCAAGGTTTAATCGTATATAGGAAAAAGCCAAACTCAAGAAGGTGATGCTTGCTAGCTTCGCGACAGCTCCGGACAATTTATAAGGTGCCTTGTTCAGTGCTTTGCTTTGCTAGCTGCAACGCGGAACCTGCACACAAGACAACCAAATACTTTGCTCCCAACTTACGATGAGGTTGTCAATCTCACCGATTTGCTGTAAAAAAAGAAATGAGTGTATCGAGTGGAAAGCAATAGTAGTATGCAAGAAAGTAAACAGTGCGAATAAAGTAAACATGTGATAGCAATATAATAGAAATAGGACCGGGGTCCACAGTTCACTAGTGGTGTCTCTCCATAAGATAAAATAACACATGCTGGGTAAACAAATTACAGTTGGGAAATTGATAGAATAAAATTAACGTGCATATGTCGAGAGGATCACTATGAGATTTACTCTGGGCATTACAACAAGATACATAGACCGCCATCCAACTGCATCTATGACTAATAATCCAATCGCGGGGATATCGTCCGAACACCCCACAAGTATTAAGTTGTGAACAATAGATAACTGCATTAAGCAAAGTGTGTAATGTAAACAAAGCATATGCTCTTGGGCATAAGAATGTTGTTTTCTCCCTAGTGGCAACAACACATCTACAACCTTAGAGGTTTCTGTCACTCCCCCAGATTAAATAGAGGCATGAACCCAACTATCGAGCATAAATACCCCCTCTTGGAGTCACTAGTATCTACTCGGCCAAGATAGCTACTAACAACGGAGAGCATGCAAGATCATAAACAACATAGAGATAACATAAGATAATATTCAGCACATCAACTCAATCATAACACCAATATTCATCAGATCCCAACAAACACAACATGTAGAATTACATAATGGTGATCTCGATCATGTAAGGCAGCTCACGAGATCTAAACATGAAGCACATGTTGGAGAAGACAACCATCTAGCTACTGCTATGGACCCATAGTCCAAGGTAGACTACTCACTCATCGCGCCGGAGGCAAGCATGGCGATGAAGAAGACCTCCGGTGGCGATTCCCCTCTCCAGCAGGGTGCTGGGAAGAGCTTCTAGACCCTCCCGATCTTGGGTCGACGACGGCGGCGGATCGCGATGTGTTTGTGGAAAAGTGATCGGGTGCTTAGGTTTTTCCCGTCGGGGGGTCTTTATAGGCGAAGGGGCAACGTCAGAAGTGGACCAGGTGGGGCTCACCATAGGGCGGCGCGGCCAGGCCCTGGGTCGCGCCCCCTGGTGGTGAGACCACCCCTGGCTCGGTTCCATCTCCTCTTCGGTTCTCTAGAAGCTTCAGTAAATTTCTAGATGTTTGGCTTTTGTTTCGTCCAATTTCGAGAATATTTTCTCTGTAACTTTTCTGAAACACAAAAACAGCAGAAAACAGGGAATTGGCACTGTGGCATCTCGTTAATAGGTTAGTTCCGGAAAATGCATAAAAATGCCACGAAGTGTAACGAAAACACTAAGAAAATGGTTTAAAAACAAGCATGGAGCATCAAAAATTATAGATACGTTTGAGACGTATCAACCAGCTCACGCCAAATTCCATATTGCACATTGGTTGTTTCGTTACTCTTTGCGAGTCTTTCCTGGGATCGATCCTCATTGGACTCTCTAGAAATTTCTCTTCCGCCTTCGCCCTAGTGTCTCTTTGTCGAAAAAACCTGAGCTAGGCGGGGCTGTTGTTTCTGTCCGTGCTGAGACGCACTATTTGGAGTTTAACATGGCTGCCTCAGTGTAAGGTTGGAGGAAGAAGTGGTTTTATATCAAAGATCAAAAAAAATCTTCCTCTGACCAATATGGCATTTCCCCCTTTGATGCCAATAAAGAGCTGGAGAAATTGTCGTCATGGGATTCTCCTCCCACGGAAGCTGAGATGGAGGATATCAAGCCCTTGCTGGCCCGCATCCAAAGTATGAAGAGTGCAAGTGGAGGTGCGCTGTCAGGGACGCAGCTTATGGCATTTTTCCTGCAGAGGCGAATTCAGCCTCTTCAACATCGTGTTTCTAAATTGTGGTCATACTCTGGCTCAGAGGATTCTTCTCGAGTGTCCGTAGAAGACATAGATAAGAAGGATCTCGACAAACGAGTAAGAATTTTGACTACTCTTACAAAGGATGACGAGATTCCAGTGTTAGCAGCTGATTTCTTCGACTCCGAGCATCCCTTGTCTGCGGTATGTGCTCTTTCATTCACCAACTTCTCATTTATTCGCCTTCTTTTGTTTTGTTGCTGCTTCCCTGACAGTTTTGCGACTTACTCTTGTGCAGGGCCACCAATCCTCTGTTTCCCGTCCTCATCTTCCAGAGGGAGGACCTATTCAGACTGATGCTGTTTCTACTACTTCCGAAGCCCCCAAGGATGACAAAAGCTAGGACAGAGATGATGCCTAAGATTCTCTAGAAGGAACTAGTTCTACTACGTCGCCTCCTCCTGCACATTCGGCAGAACCTATCCTTGATAAGAAGAGGAAGCGCGTTGAAGAGCTTCTTTCTTTGGGTACCTCTGCTCCCAAGAATGCGACCGGGGAGGCCTCTGCTCCCAATCCTGAAGTTGAAATTTCTGACCTCTTGGACTCGTGAGTCTTTGCTGATTCGAATACCTATCTTTTATTCATTTTCTTTTTTTTGACTTATGCAAAGTGTTTGCTTTTTGTTCCCTTTTCAGTGATGATGAGGAGCCGAAAAGGGATGCTGCCACTGCTTCCCTCGTTGATACTTCTGCTGCCAATGAACCGCCTTCTCAAGAGGCTGCTCTGGTGGTGAAGTCGCCAGAAGCCCTTGTTAAGAACGGTACCTCTTCTCGTGCTTCCAAACATCTGAAGAAGGTGACGGTGGCGAGCGCTTCCCTTGACACCCATCGACCAGTGGGTTCTCCTGGCGATGTAAGTACTGCTTCTTATGGCTTGCTCTTTGTATTGCTTGATTTTTTCTTCTCATATCTTCCCTTAATAGATTCTGATGAAAAAAATCGTCTCCTTGGGCACTGAGTGCATCGAGTTCTTGAAGGCTGCTTAGGCTTCTCGGGGTAAGCTCTTTGTTATGTTGTGTCTTCTGCTTGTCTCATGTGTTTTTCCGTGGTTCCTTATTCGACTTTCTTTTCCCTGTTTCGTACTGCAGATGCTTTGACGATGGCCAATGCTCGCATAGTGTCCCTAGAAGCCAAACTTGAAGCCTCTAGAAAAGCTTAGGATGTTGCCATTGTCATCAAGGTCGCTGCTGAGAAGTCTGCTAAGTCAGCAGAAACCAAGGCGAAGAAAGCTGAGAAGGCACTTGCTGATGCTGATTAGGGGCGTGTTCAAAGAGAGCAAGCCATAACCAAACGCCTCAATCAGATTTCAGCTCTTGCTGGTGGTAAGTATCGTGCTGTTTTCTTTTTATCTATTTGCTCATTCTTCTACTTGCTGGTGTTTGCTCATTATCTGTTGTCTTTGTCTTTTGTGTTTCCGCAGAGAACACCAGAGTATCTTTGGCGCCTTTACAGTCGAATGATGAAGATCCTCTAATGGCTGCGGTGAATTTTCTAGAGTCAAACTGGATATCGGTCCAGGAAATTCTTGAGCTGACTCGCCATGTGCTAACGCGGATGTTTGTCAGGTTGTGGCCGAAGAAAATGGCGGACATGCCAGCTGATGACCTGAAGAAACTTGCCACAACCTTTGACACTGTCGAAGATCCTATTTTGGTGATGAAGAGCCGTTCGGTGAAGCGAGGTGTGGAAGGAGCCATTGCACTTGCTCAATCGCACGGCGAGGATATTGATTGGGAGAAGGTTAGCTCTTCTCGTGGTCGACCTCTTTCGGAGCTGCTTGGTTTTTTGAGAAGGCGAAGAAGTATGCGCCAGTCATCGTGTCGATTATTACTCCATCAGCGGCTTCTTTGACTTCCACGTCGGCCTCTTCGACTCCTGCGGCAAGTGCATCAATGCCTCCGCCAAGCGCTGGTGCTGCTTCTTCTGCACCTTCTACCGCCACGAAGCCTGCTGCTGAGGTAGCATAGATTTAGTCTTTCCTTGTAGTCTTCTTTTCTTTTGATGTAGTGAACTCTGATGGGGCCGAGTTGATGTAGGAGCTTCTTCTACTTTAGTCCCTGGCAAGGCGCCATAAAACTTGATGATGGTGCCAAAAAGCTTGTTGGCGTTTGTTAATGAAGCAAAAATGACCGGCCAGTTGGAAAACCCCAAGAGAAGGTTTTGATGAATATAGTAGCAAGTTTTCCCTCGGTTATGAAACCAAGGTTATCAATCCAGGAGGAGGCAGACAAACTACTGAAGGTGATGCCTACTAGCTGCGTGATGCTCTAACAAGGGCGCCGTTAACGATTTCTTGTTAGCGCGTCTTCAACCAGTAGCAACGTGGAACCTGCACACAACACAACCAAATACTTTGTTCCCAACTTACGATGAGGTTGTCAATCTCACCAGTTTGCTTGAAACAAAGGGTATGAGCGTACCGAGTGGAAAGTGATAGTAATATGCGAGTAAAGTAAACAGGTGATAACAATATAAAGAAAATAGGACCGGGGTCCACAGTTCACTAGTGGTGTCTCTCCATAAGATAAAATAATACATGCTGGGTAAACAAATTACAGTTGGGCAATTGATAGAATAAAGACAATGTGCATATGTCGAGAGTATCACTATGAGATTTACTCTAGACATTACAACAAGATACATAGACCGCCATCCAACTGCATCTATGACTAATAATTCACTTGTGGTGAATCAATCCGAGAACTCCACAAGTATTAAGTTGCGAACAACAGATAATTGCATTAAGCAAAGTGTGTAATGTAAACAAAGCATATGCCCTCGAGCATAGGAATGTTGTTTTCCCCCTAGTAGCAACAGCACATCTACAACCTTAGAGGTTTCTGTCACTCCCCCAGATTAAATAGAGGCATGAACTCACTATCGAGCATAAATACCTCCTCTTGGAGTCACTAGCAACTACTCGGCCAAGATAGCTACTAACAACAGAGAGCATGCAAGATCATAAACAATATAGAGATAACATAAGATAAAATTCAGTACTTCAACTCAATCGTAACACCAATATTCATCGGATCCCAACAAACCAAACATGTAGAATTACATAACGGTGATCTCAATCATGTAAGGCAGCTCATGAGATCTAAACATGAATCACATGGTGGAGAAGACAACCATCTAGCTACTGCTATGGACCCATAGTCCAAGGTAGACTACTCACTCATCGCTCCGGAGGCAAGCATGGTGATGAAGAAGACCTCCGGTGGCGATTCCCCTCTCCGGCAGGGTGCCGGGAAGAGCTTTTGGACCCTCCCGATCTTCGGGTCGACGGCGGCGGTGGATCGCGATGTGTTCTGGAAAAGTGATCGGGTCCTTAGGTTTTTTTTGTTGGGAGGTCTTTATAGGCGAAGGGACATCGTCAGGAGTGGGACGAGGCGTCCTCACACATAGGGGCACGGCCAGGGCCTGGGCCGCGCTGCCCTAGTGTGTGGGGCACTCGTGGCCCCACTCCGCCTCCTCTTCGGTTCTCTGGAACTTCGGTGAAATTCTGGGCGACTAGTTTTGGTTTCATCCAATTCCGAGAATATTTCCTATGTAGCTTTTCTGAAACACAAAAACAGTTGAAAACAGGGAACTGGCACTGTGGCGACTTGTTAATAGGTTAGTTCCGGAAAATTCATAAAAGTGCCACGAAGTGTAACGAAACACTAAGCAAATGGTGTAAAAACAAGCATGGAGCATCAAAAATTATGGATACGTTGGAGACGTATCAGCATCCCCAAGCTTAACTCCTGCTCGTCCTCGAGAAGGTAAGTGATAACAAAAGAAATAATTTTTGAGGTGACATGCACCTACACAATTTTGATCATCTATGTAAGCGTTGTGCGCTGGGATCAAAAGAACTTAAACCATGGGCATGAAAGATATAATCTTGATAGAAGAAACTTAGCAACCATGTTATAACATGAAAATGAACACAAACAAAAGATCATGAAAATGAAACAATGAAAGTCAAACGTGTATTCAAATCATAAGGAAAAACATACAAATGGTTTTCAGCTTGTCCTTCATGGAGAGCAAAACATAAATGCATAGAACACCTTCAAGTTTAAGAGGGTGACTAGATACAAATAATTTAAGAACAAGTGAAACCATGATCATGAATCAATCAATGAAAACTTTGGGACAATGCACATTATACTCAGAATGACAACTATGCTCTCTTAATTGTGCATAAAGGTAGAAGGTGGTGACTCAACATAAAAGTAAAAGAAAGGCCCTTCGTGGAGGGAAGCAGTGATTGCAAGTTTTATAAACCTTCAAAAATTATTGTACTTACCGGCTTTGAGCTCTCATTGCCCACATCATAAGCATCTCGAATGGTTAAAGTTAATGCGAGAACACTTATGCTGTATATGCTTGACAAATCATAAGTTGAAAACCTCGTGTCCCGTGAATACGAGTACCCAAACCTCATGCTACTTTACTTAGAGTCCCAAGCAAGCTCTTGTCATTGTAAGTATATACGTATCATCGAGAACCGCCAACGGGGTACCTCCGTGCCTGATGACATGGAACAAGTCCACATCAAAATGACAGGACAAGCAGACAATGAACACCTCGACATCTCTTTTATTTACCATTTGTATAGCTTTTTATTTTGAGATGCGTCGTCGAATGTCCACTATGGGCATGCTACAAATTTCCACCATGAATTATGCATGGCTTAGATTGGTGGCCAAGGCGTTTCTCTAACACATATACAAACTCCATGATCCCGCAGAATTCCCAATTCATTTACATCACAAGTATCCATAAACAAAAGATCACAATATCAACTCAAATAAGAAGTGCAATGTTGAAAGCTTGGCCCATGACGGCATGGATGGGCTAATTCCCAACTTACAACTTGCAAGCATAACAACTCAACATAAGAGACCACGATGTCAAATTTTTAAGAACGAGAAAAATAAAGTGTGCCATCTGGTTTGTGAGAGCTTTACTGACCAATTTTCGCATAACACTAGTAAGAGTTTAATTTGAAGAGTAGATAAAAGCAAGTCAAATGTACTTTGGAATAGCAAACTGCTAATAGGTATGTATGGTGGACACAATGGCAAACTTGGTTTTTAGGAGTTGGATGCACGAGTAGAGCTCATACGCAGTACAAAATGAAGGCTAGCAAAAGACTGGGAGCGACCAACTAAGAGAGCAATAACGGCCATAATCATGCAAAGCGACAAAGCGACATTAAAAGAAGCATAAGATGGCATCAAAAGTCAAAAACTAAATGATCATAGAGGCTATTGGTGACTTTGTATGAGTCTAACATGTGTGAGCATGCGCCAAGTCAACCCAAATAAAGCATCAAGGAGAAAACCAAAATAATGCTTCCAAATAATTAAAACAACGCATGATTTTTTCAAATGCTCATTAAGCAATCTCAGTTATTTGAGACAAGTCATGCTACCGCAAAACCACGAAGCATACTATCAAAAAGACATAAGCACGACATGCAAAAGTCTAAGCTGCAGTCTACACAAGCTCCTTCTTGTACCACTTTTTTGCATAAAGCTTTTTCTCTTTTCCAACACCATTCAAAAAATTTATAAACACCTCTTTTGATGAAAACCAATAAGGACCAGAGGCAAAAATACACCTTGATAAAAAGATATAAGAAGATCTGAATGCAAATCAAGGCGAAAATCGAAAACTAAATGCAGTTCTAGAAAAAGAAGAACACTTGTTGAAACGAATAGAGTGAAAAACGGAGTGTTCTTGGCAAATGAAAAGCAAGGCAACTTCTCCAAGAGAAATTTGTTGGGGTCCAACCATTTATTGCAGCAAACAAAACAAAACTAAACTGAAAACTAAAAATAACTGACGCTCCAAGAAAAATGCATAGTGTATGAAGCAATAAAAATATAGTGTTTTGAAAGGTGATATGATTTTTGCCGATGAAGAAGGGGTGCCTCGGGGGCATCCCCAAGCTTTGACGCTTGTACTTCTTGGATATTTCTTGGGGTGATGCATGGGCATCCCCAAGCTTGAGCTTTTGTCCATTCTTCAACTCATCTCATCACTCTCCGATCCCTACACTTGAAAACTTCCTTCATACAAAACTAATTAAACACAAATCTATTAGCAACATTAGTGTAAGCATAACATAGAATCAACCCTTTTTGCTTCAGGTTTCAACTCAAAACCACCACATATAAAGCATATACTACTGTATCAACTTCCCCGAAAGTTCCGTGATCAAAAGAACTAAAAAAGAAAGCGATAAAGCGGCAAACACAAATATTGGCAGAAATCTGTCAAACAGAACAGCTGATAAAGGTCGAATTTTTTAGGGGTTTTATGTTGCTCAAATCAAAAAGTGTTCATCTAATGAAAGTTTGGATATAACCTGGGGCATATGCACAAGAAATTGCAGGTCCAAAAGATATACAGAGAATTTTCACGAATTTGTACGGTGCAGCACCAAAAACTGTTTCAGGACAGCAACATCCCCAAATCTTACCTCACTCAAATTAGAGGCTTCTCTTGGCACAAAAACGAAATAAAAAGGATAAGGAGAGGTTATTACAGTAGTAATAACTTCCAAGACTCAAATAAAAGAAAAAGAACTGAATGTAAAAACATTGGGTTATCTCCCAAGAGTGCTTTTCTTTAACGCCCTTGAGCTAGGCGCAGAAAGTGCGAATCAAGTAACATCAAGTGATGAAGCATCAAGCTCATAATTTGCTCTAAGAATAGAGTGAAAAAGCAATTTCTTTCTCTTTCTAGGGAAGTGTTCCATACCTTTCTTGAGTGGGAATTGATATTTGATGGTGCCTTCCCTCATATCAATGATGGCACCTACAGTTCGAAGAAAGGGTCTTCCCAAAATAATAGGACATGAAGCATTGCATTCAACATCCATGACAAGAAAATCAACGGGAACAAGGTTATTGTTAACCATAATAAGAACATCATTAATTCTTCCCAAAGGTTTCTTCTTAGCAACATCAGCAGTAGGAACATCATAATAACACATTTCAAGCGGTGGTAAGTCAAGCATATCATAAATCTTTCTAGGCATAATAGAAATACTAGAACCTAGATCACATAAAGCATGGAAATCAAAACCATTAACATGCATATCAATGATGGGTTCCCAACCATCTTCTAACTTCTTGGGAACAGAATCTTTTTTCTTTAACTTTTCATCCCTAATTTTCATAAGAGCATTGGTAATATGCTTTGTAAAAGCAACATTTAAAGAACTGGAATTAGGAGTCAAAGCAAGCTTTTGCAAGAACAAAATAACTTCAGATATATTGCAGCCATCAACATCAAAATCATTAAAGGAAGTAGAGCTATCATCTCCTACACTCCGAAAAATTTCAGCACTCTTTTGAGAAAAAGTTTTGGCAGTTTTAGGCTTTTTAACACAAGGAGTGGGAGTTTTCTCTACACCAATCAAAGTAAGAGGATTGCTAGAATTAGGAGCAACATCATTAGAGGTAGTAATGGTACATACCTTCATCTCTCTAGCCATCTCATCTTCTCTTTCCCACATGGCATGCAATTCTGCTAGCATTCTAACATTTTCATCAATTCTAACTTGGATAGCATTAGCAGTAGCAAAAAGGTTGTTCTCTTTCACCTCATTAGGCAACACTTTTAATTTCAGAAGTTCAACATCATGGGAAAGGCTATCAACCTTAGAAGCAAGAATATCAATTTTGCCTAACTTTTCCTCAACAGACTTGTTAAAAGCATTTTGCTTACCGATGAAGTCCTTGAGCATTACCTCAAGCTCGGAGGGCGGGGCCCTAATGTTGTTGGAGGAATTACCATAAGAGTTACCATAAACATTACCATTGGTAGAAGGATACGGCCTATAATTGTTACTAGCAAAATTGTTCCTATAAGCATTGTTGTTAAAATTATTATTTCTAATGAAGTTTACATCAACATGCTCTTCTTGAGAAACCAAAGAGGCCAAAGGAACATTATTAGGATCTACATGAGTCCTATCATTTGAAAGCATAAGCATAATAGCATCAATCTTATCACTCAAGGAAGAGGTTTCCTCAATAGAATTTACCTTCTTACCTTGTGGAGCTCTCTCGGTGTGCCATTCAGAGTAATTTACCATCATATTGTCGAGAAGCTTTATTGTGGCGCCCAAGGTAAGGGACATAAAAGTGCCTCCAGCAGCTGAATCAAGTAGGTTCCTCGAAGAAAAATTCAGTCCTGAATAAAAAGTTTGAACAATCATCCAAGTAGTCAGTCCATGAGTGGGACAATTCTTTATCATAGCTTTCATTCTTTCCCAAGCTTGAGCAACATGTTCATTATCAAACTAACTAAACTTCATAATATTGCTACGCAAAGCTATAATCTTAGCAGGAGGATAGTATCTACCAATAAAAGCATCCTTACACTTAGCCCATGAATCAATACTATTCTTAGTCAAAGATAGCAACCAATCCTTAGCTTTTCTCTCAAAGAAAAAGGAAACAACTTAAGCTTAATAATATCACTTTCAACATCCTTATATTTCTGCATCTCACATAGCTCAACAAAATTGTTGAAATGAGCTGCAGCATCTTCAATACTAGCACGAGAAAATTGCTCTTTCATAACAAGGTTCAACAAAGCAGGCTTAATCTCATAAAAATTTGCAGCAGGAGCAGGTGGTGCAATAAGAGTGCAGATAAAATCACTATTATTCGTGCTAGTAAAGTCACACAACTTGGTGTTTTCAGGAGTAGCCATTCTAGCAAACTAAAAGCAGATAAGTAAAAACAACTACAAAGGATTCTAAATTTTTTTGGGTTTTTGATAAAACAATGCAAGTAAAAATAAAGTAAAGGCAAAACTTAAAACAAAATAAAGGATGTGCGTGCGAAAACTCCCATTGCAGAAGTCTTCTTCCTCCCCGGCAACGGCGCCAGAAAACTTGATGGGGCCGAGTTGATGTAGGAGCTTCTTCTCCTTCAGTCCCTGGCAATGCGCTAGAAAACTTGATGATGGTGCCACAAAGCTTGTTGGTGTTTGTTAATGAAGCAAAAGTGACCGGCCAGTTGGAAAACCCCAAGAGAAGGTTTTGATGAATATAGCAGCAAGTTTTCCCTCAGTTATGAAACCAAGGTTATCAATCCAGGAGGAGGCAGACAAACGACTGAAGGTGATGCCTACTAGCTGCGTGATGCTCTAACAAGGGCGCCGTTAACGATTTCTTGTTAGCGCGTCTTCAACCAGTAGCAACGTGGAACTTGCACACAACACAACCAAATACTTTGTTCCCAACTTACGATGAGGTTGTCAATCTCACCGGTTTGCTTGAAACAAAGGGTATGAGCGTATCGAGTGGAAAGTGATAGTAATATGCGAGTAAAGTAAACAGTGCAAGTAAAGTAAGCAGGTGATAACAATATAAAGGAAATAGGACAGGGGTCCACAGTTCAAGAGGATCACTATGAGATTTACTCAGGGCATTACAACAAGATACATAGACCGCCATCCAACTGCATCTATGACTAATAATCCACTTGTGGCGAATCAATCCGAGAACTCCACAAGTATTAAGTTGCGAACAACAGATAATTGCATTAAGCAAAGTGTGTAATGTAAACAAAGCATATGCCCTCGAGCATATGAATGTTGTTTTCCCCCTAGTAGAAACAACACATCTACAACCTTAGAGGTTTCTGTCACTCCCCCAGATTAAATAGAGGCATGAACCCACTATCAAGCATAAATACCCCCTCTTGGAGTCACTAGCAACTACTCGGCCAAGATAGCTACTAACAACGGAGAGCATGCAAGATCATAAACAATATAGAGATAACATAAGATAAAATTCAGTACTTCAACTCAATCATAACACCAATATTGATCGGATCCCAACAAACCAAACATGTAGAATTACATAACGGTGATCTCAATCATGTAAGGCAGCTCATGAGATCTAAACATGAAGCACATGGTGGAGAAGACAACCATCTAGCTACTGCTATGGACCCATAGTCTAAGGTAGACTACTCACTCATCGCTCCGGAGGCAAGCATGGCGATGAAGAAGACCTCTGGTGGCGATTCCCCTCTCCGGCAGGGTGCCGGGAAGAGCTTCTGGACCCTCCCGATCTTCGGGTCGACAACGGCGGCGGATCGCGATGTGTTCTAGAAAAGTGATCGGGTCCTTAGGTTTTTTCCGTCGGGGGGTCTTTATAGGCGAAGGGGCATCGACAGGAGTGGGACGAGGCGTGCGCACACATAGGGGCGTGGCCAGGGCCTAGGCTGCGCCGCCCTAGTGTGTGGGGCCCTCGTGGCCCCACTCCGTCTCCTCTTCGATTCTTTGGAAGCTTCGGTGAAATTCTTGGCGACTGGCTTTGCTTTCATCCAATTCCGAGAATATTTCCCATGTAGCTTTTCTGAAACACAAAAGTAGCAGAAAAATAGGGAACTGACACTGTGGCGACTTGTTAATAGGTTAGTTTCGGAAAATGCATAAACGTGCCATGAAGTGTAACGAAACACTAAGCAAATGGTGTAAAAACAAGTATGGAGCATCAAAAATTATGGATACGTTGGAGACGTATCAAACTCATTCATATTTTGCCTGAAAATCAGTCAGGGAAGTCTGTACTCTTTGTAAATACTTCGCCTTTATGAAATGTTGTGCTTGATTGCGTTTCTGAGTTATTTCCTCTTGTCTTTTTGCCTTCCAGCCTGAGTGTACTGGTGGATCGATGGATCGTGGTTGTGGGTCGCCTCCTGCTGATGCGTTTCATTCTGCGACTCCTTCTACTCCTCATTCTCCTTGCCGATGCGCTGAGTACTTGTCAAGGATTTTGAACATCGAAGGTCGTTTGTCTTTGATGAAGCATCAGGCAAAAATAGCTATGTACCAGGCCAGCAAATCTTATGGCCTGATGAAGCAGGTATCCATTCTTGAGGATAAAGTATCGGGTTTTGTGGCCCAAGTTACGCATCTGAAGGAGTGTGATTCTTTCCTTGTTGATTTTATCGAATCAGCTTGTGAGCAGCTGAAGTGTAAGTTTCCTGCAAACCTTCTCGAATTTCTTGCTGCTACTTTTGTCTTTGTATTTTGATGAGTTTGCGCCTTCCAGGTACTTGCTTACATACTGCTGACGAAAACTGTCGAGTTGCCGAGCGAATCACTGCTTTGGAGAGGGTATCGAAAGATGCAACTTCTTTGTGGGCTGACCCATGGCGCCGCAGTGCTATTGTTCTCCTGCAGGATCGTGCTCAGCACATTGGGGAGGCTGTGGATGGTTGTCAAAGATCCTTGACGACCATGTACTCCGTTATGCTTCCCCGCAATCCTCCACCGGGAAGCTTTAAGGAGCTACTCGACGTTTTCAAATCTAGTCAACAAATTCATAGGCTGATGCCAATTTTGTTCTTGGATAGATACACAAGTGGCATCCAAGGCTGAATTATAGTTCCATGTCGCTAAGTTTTCCCCCAGGGGGTGTGAGGCTGCAAGTCCATATGGATGCTACGCTTCAACCGGCGAGGAGGATCATAGCTAGATTGCTTCGAGAGGATGCCGTGTTTTTTTGCGAGCACCATTACTTGAATCCCCTTGGAGTAGATGATTCAGATCAACCAATGTTGTAATGCTTGTATTGTATATATGCTTTGTATGTAAAATGCGAGAGTTTCAGTTTCTGGGTTCTTTTGCCAGAAGTTTTTTTTGTTCTCAGGGCATTTTTTTTGTGTTTGGTGCGTTTGCTGCAATTTCGTTTGAGATATTGAAGACACGTAAACTCGAATAGGAGGAACTTTGTCTTTATTTATGCTTGTAATTGAAGATACATGGGGTGTCCCAAGAGATCCGGCCAATGACCCGTGTTCTAGATCTAGAGGGCATTGCCCTACGATAGCTTGTGGCTTTAATAGCCTTATTTTTTCTATTCTACTTTTGCATGCTTGCTGCCTATGTTGCCGAAGTCTTTCCCTCTTCTCCTATAGCTTCCCTTGGTTCTGATGGCTGTACCCGCAGTTTCTTCACTTCTGGCTCTGTTGGATGTCCTTTGGGTTGTTGTGCGGCTCATGTAGTCGTGCTTTTTGCCTTGTCTTTGGGTTCTCCGTAGTTGGCCATCATGCCAAAATTTTGGGCCATCTTGTGGAATTCCTTATCGCATAAATCCGAGAGTTCAAAGCTTCCTTTTCCGTGATTATTCCGTTGGGTCCTAGCATCTTAAGTACCAGGTATGTATAGTGAGGTACTACCATGAATCGCGAAAACGCGGGTCGCCAGAGGATCGCGTGATATTGTGATGGCCAATCCATGACTTCAAAGTCGAGCTTCTCTCTTCTGTAGTTTTGGCGATTCTTGAAGCAAACGTTGAGTGCTATTCGACCTAATAGATAGTTAGCACTCCCTGGGACGATTCCGTGGAAGGAACAGTCGGTTGGCTTCAGGAACTCTAATGATATGTGCATTGCCCGGGGAGTCTTTGCATATATAAGATTTATTCCACTTCCTGCATCCATGAATACTCTATCGACATCGTATGTCCCAATTTGAGCTTTAAGTACCAGAGGCGCGTTTCCTGGCCGAGGTACTATTATGGGGTGATCATCCCTGCTGAATTCTATGGGTTGTTCCGACCAGTGTAAATATTTCATTATTGCTGGAGGCGATGTTACTGCTAGGTTAACTTGGCGAGTTATTCTCTTTTCCTCTTTGTTCGACTTTGGCACTGGTTGTATCATTGCTGTGATGTGCCCTTTGGATGGGACATATCCTCCATCATTGTCGTGTCCTTGATTTGGCTGATCTTGACCTTGAGAGGCTCCATTGTTTGCTTGTTGATCTTTTGTAGGCGCATTGTTGGTGTTCCCATCATATCCTTGTCTCTTTGCTTCGGCTTGTTTGCTTATTGCTGCCTCCTGGAGTTTCAAGAACGTTGTGCAATCTTTTATTGCATGTCTGGACACTTGTTTTCCATCGACGAACGCGGGGTGTATATGGCATGGTCCGTTTAGCATATCCTCTGGTGATGGGTTGTATTCTCTAGGTTCGCTTGTCTGAAACCTTTTGCTGCTCTCGTAATCTTCTCTTCCGCTGCTGCGGTATCCCAAATTTCTACGGTCATTTCCTTGATAAGTATTGTCTTTGTATCCCGTGGCTACTTGGCTATGGGAGCCGTGGTTGTCGAATTTCCATTTCTTTTAGGCATTACTTTTTTGTTGAGATATAAACCCCCACAATGGTCATCTCCTCCTTAATTTATTGTGTAAACCCCACAACGGTCATCTCTATCTTAATTTATGGTGTAAACCCCACAACGGTCATCTCTCCCTTATAAACCCCCACAACGGCCATCCCTCATGTCAATAGGTTCTGCCTCTCTCTTCTTCGTTCACATACACTTGATCCATTGCCATGGCTTCCACGTCTCGGACGCCTACCGGAAGGGGAAGGGGAAGGGGAAGGGGCGGCCGGGGTGGTGGATCATCATCATTGCCACCACCACTGTCAACACTACCATTGATCATAGAGGAGTTCTTAATCATCATCTATGAAGACCCTTCTGCCAAGAAGGTACGTACGCGTTCCCACATATATGATGCATGTGATTAATTATGTGCATGTTCTAAAAAACCTTTAATTTCAAACGATCGGCGCTCGATCTCTTTGCAGGCACTCCCAAAAAAGTTTGTGGACTATCTTGACGGCCAGGAGCCCGCTAAGGTGTATCTGCGAGCAGCTGACTGCGGTCCTCGTCTCTGGACCGTGGAGGTCCTATTTGACGGACCAGACCGGATGTACCTCGACAAGGGCTGGGAGAATTTCGCCATCGCGCACGGTGTGGATTTTGGCTGCTTCCTACACTTCAAATATGAAGGCGATGATATGCTCACAGTGAAGGTGTTCGATGAAACAATGTGCAGGAAGTACTACTACACGGACGACGAAGATACTGATGATGAAAGCGACGACAACGTGAAGCCATGCATCCATCCCCTTTAGACAAGGGGATTATGACCAAGAATATATATGTAGCTTCATATGCATCGATTTAGAGATCTAGCTATTCCCTTTTCTATATATTATGCATGTAAAAATAATATCACAATTTCCACCATGATTCGAGCACCACAGCCTCTAAACGATGCCGATGCCAATATCAGCATGGTCAGAATGGCTATGCATGCTCGCCGCCACTGCTAGGTCACCGTCGGGATGCACCCTCAATCCCGTCCCCTCAATCGATCACTGACACACCAGAGATACCGCCAAGGCCAATGACGAATGTACATGCTGATGCCAATGCTGAACATGCACGCCGCTATGGACACGGCCACACCGCCCCGCTATGCTAGATGCCATAGACCACCACGAGGTCTTTCCCTTCGCCACCACACTCCCCTAGCACCCATCTATACACGCCAGAAAGGAGAGACACTAGTTTTCTCTATATTGCTCGCGTTCATGTCTGACACCATCAGTCAAAGTGTTGAGGTCGTCGTCGATGTCCTCGACCATTTCTTCTCTTCTTTGCATTGTTAAACGCGTCTAGTTCATATCTATCTAATGCGTCTGGTCTTGCCTCATGCAGTTCTTTGTGGACGTCGATCTCATCTTGGCACCCCGCAGGCCACCTCCTCTGTGCCATAGCTATAGAGCTCCGTTTAAAAATCTAATCCTACCCATGTACTGCCCCTTGTATCAGCGTCATGGACCCACTTGTCATTCGATATACCGAAGCCCCACTCGTCTGCGGTTTGGTTAGGGATACGGTGATGCTTACGGTCAGACAAAGATTGATGGTCTGACGTGTCTTTGCGGGCTCTACGTGGCCCCACTAGTCAGCAGATAACGGTCAAAGTTGTTGACCCGTCAGGCAACCGGCCGTTCCAGCACTTGTGAGGGTTTCAGACAAGGGCTTGGACAAAACTGAGGAAAAACTAAGGAGCTGGGGAAAACTGAGTACAACTAAGGACCCGAGGGCACGAAAATAGAAATCCCTTATCTTTATGTATCTGCAATTGCCCATGTCTCACTGATTTCATGAATTATCTTATCCATGCAACGCCCGTACATCTATCCCTATGCTTACAGTCTTTAATCCTACTATTACTATTGCTATTATTACTACCTTTACTTTATTATTGTTGTTACTCTTTTACTACTATCACCACTATAAAATTGTTGCTACTGATAAACCGATGCGAGCAAGTCTGTTTCCAGGTGTAGCTGAATTGACAACTCATCTATTAAGGCTTATAAATATTCTTTGGCTCCCCTTGTGTCGAATCAATAAATTTGGATTTTACTTCCCCCGAAGACTGTTGCGATCCCCTATACTTGTGGGTCATCAAGACTATTTTTTGGCTACGTTGCCGGGGAGCATAGCTTTACTTGTAAGTTCACTTGGGATTCATATTGTTCGCTGCAATCCATTCATCATGGGTAAACCTCGTGATGGAAAAGTTCCTATATTGCCATCCACTACAAGAAGAGGTACGACTCTGAACACCTCTGTTGCTCTTGATTCGCCATCTGTTATGAGTAAGTTGCTTACACCACCACATGCACATGCTACTTCTTCTGCTGATTTTGAGAATGCTACTGATAATTTTGATGATGCTTCTACTTGTGCTTGATGAGAGTGGTTCGTTAGGTTCCTTTTTAGATGCTATAATTGCTAGGACTAAGCAATTGGGGAATACTACTGTTACACCTGCTAGTTCACCTGAGTCTAGTGAACACCGTAGTAACGATTTTGATGATTCTTATATTGAGTTAGATGATGCCTTTATTGATGAATTTCATGCTACTAGTGATGCTAGTGCAATTAGAGATCTTCTTGCAAGACGTACTGCTAGATACAAGTTATCTCCTAATGCTAAGTTTGCTGCTTCTCCCATACATATTAGTGATGAGGACTATGATTTCTCTTTGGACTTATCCTACATATCTATTGTTGAGAAAGAACATTTTTGTGGTACTGAAAGTAAGAGTGCTATGGAGCTCATGAATGAGCTTTCTTCTTTGAGTAATTTGTTTTCTGATGATACTAAGCTGCGTATGTACTTTGTTGCTAAGATTTTCCCTTTTTCATTGAAAGGTGCAGCTAAAGCTTGGTTTAATAATTTGTCTTCTGGATCTATTGATAGTCCTGTTGCTTTGGTTAACACTTTCTTTCAGAAATATTTTCCTGCGAGTGCTCAACATGCTGCTTTGCAAAAAATCTTTGACTTTAAGCAGGTAAAAGGAGAGAAACTGTCGGAATCATGGGGAAGGTTTTGCTCTTTAATTAGAGTACTGCCTGGAGAGCCATTACCTAAAAATGAACTCCTTGATATATTTTATAATGGACTAACTATTGAATCTAAGACATACTTGGATAGTTGTGCTGGTGGTGTTTTCAGGAAAAAGACTCCGGCTGAAGCTGAAGAATTAATGGCTAAAATAAGCCAGAATTATGATGATTGGACTATGCTGAGTCAACGCCAGCACCAACACCAACGACAACACCAACACAAGCACCAATGCCAGTGCCGACACCAAAGAAGAGAGAGATGATTGAATTAAATAATGAAGTGATGAGAGAAGCTAAGAAATCTCTTAAGGAGAAGGGTACTAAATCTGAAGATGTGAAGAATCTACCACCTATAGAAGAACTATGTAAGCCAATCCCTCGCTCATCTCCGACGCTTTGATAATAGAGAAATTCCTTACTCTAAGCCTCCTGATCAATGCTTAGATGAGTTGGATAATTTCATTGTTAAGCAAGATAATTTTAATAAGAGAGTGCAGAATCATTTGTTGGAAAATTCTAGAGCTATTAACAAGTTGCAGGATATAGTAGAGAGAACTTCCAATGATGTGAAGATGCTTGCAAAACATTTTCAAATGGTTCAAACTCAAATTGATCAGCTTACCAGGGTGCAAAAATACTTGCTAGTTAATGCCGCCAGAGAAAAACAAGCGTGTGAAATACGCACTAGAGGTGTGCTACTACTCAAGATCATGTATATCCTGAAGGGCATCCTAAGAGAATCGAGTAGGATTCTCAACGTACAAGTGATAGTAATCCTTCCAAGAAGAAGAAGAAGAAGCACAAAGCAGTTGCGGAATCTTCTGAAACAGGTAAGGATCCTAATAGTGTTTCTATTTCTGATGCTAAAACTGAACCAGGTGATGCTTCCGATAAAGAAGAAGTTGAAGACGAATCAGAAAAGCTTGCTAAGAATGCAAAGTACACTAAGGAAGACTTCATTGCCAACAAGCATGGTAATGAGAGAGAACCTTGGGTGCAGAAACCAATGCCTTCTCCTGGTGAGAAACACAAATCCAAGGAAGAAGAACACTACAACAGGTTTTGTGAATGGATGAGACCTTTATTTTTGCAAATTCCTTTGATTGATGCTATTAGAATGCCTCCTTATTCAAAGTATATGAAAGATATTGTTACTAACAAAAGGAAGATTCCTAGTGAGGAAATTTCCACTTTGCTTGCTAATTACTCTTTTGACGGCAAAGTTTCAGAGAAGCTTGGAGATCCAGGTATACCAACTATTCCTTGCTCTATTAAAAATAACTATGTTAGAACTGCTTTATGTGATTTGGGAGCTGGAGTTAGTGTGATGCCTTTTTCTCTCTACAAGAGACTTGATTTAGAAATATTGATATTGACTGATATATCTTTGCAAATGGCTGATAAGTCTACTACTATTCCTATTGGTATATGTGAGAATGTTCCTGTTCAAGTTGCTAATAATTGTTTGATATTGACTGACTTTGTTGTGTTGGAAATGCCGGAAGACTGACAATATGTCTATTATTCTTGGGAGACCTTTTCTAAATACTACAGGTGCTGTTATTGATTGCAATCAAGGGAAAGTAACTTTTAATGTCAACAATAAAGAGCACACGGTCTATTTTCCCAAGAAGATTGATAGAAAATATGCTTTAAATTCAATCAAGAATATTGAGACCATTAGAGTTGGTCAAATCATTTGTTCAGAGCCAAAGCCCAAGGAAGAATATCAAATTGTTATGATTGGGACTATTCCTATCAAGGTCGAGGTAACATAATCATATAGTGAAATGCAAAGTTTTGCTACATAGAAAAGTGGTTTGGTAACAAGACCTGATCAACCTTGTTAACAAAGCAGTTTTTAAATGAACAAAACTATGTTTTCACCTCTTTTACTCTTGTTTCTACCTTGTTCATTTTCGTTTCCGCTGTTTAGTTTCATATTAGAATATCTTAGAGTTGCTGTAAGGTTGGGTTGGATTTGCTTTCTATCGTTCCACTGTCGTTTTCCCGAGTTTTATTCTCTTATCATTTTCCGAAAAATCCTCGAAAATAAAGTTTCTTGAAAAATTCCAGAAAAATCTTTTTAAATTTTTATGTCAAAAATGGGACAGAGAGGCACCTGGGAGACCTCAGGGGGACCCACCAAGCCACCTTCCCACCATGGGGCGTGGCCCAAGCCTGGCCGCGCCCACCCCAGCTCAAACCCGTGTTCTTGCTGCTCTATGATACGTCTCAAATGTATCTATAATTTTTGATGCTCCATGCTTATTCTTACACCATTTGCTTAGTGTTTTGTTACACTTAATGGCATTTTTATGCGTTTTCCGGGACTAACCTATTAAAAAGATGCCACAGTGCCAGTTCCCTATTTTTTGTTGTTTTTGTGTTTCAGAAAAGTTACACAGGAAATATTCTCGGAATTGGACGAAATAAAAGCCGAACGTCCCAATATTTACCGAAGCTTCCAGAAGTTCGAAGAGGAGACGGAGGGGGGCCACAGGGCGGCCACACCATAGGGCGGCACGACCTGCCCCTGGCCCGCGCCCCCTAATGGTGAGGCCACCCTGGCCCACCTCTGGCGCCGCCCCTTCGCCTATAAAGACCTCCCGACGGGAAAAACCTAAATACCCAATCCATTTGCCAGAAACACATCGTGATCCGCCACCGTCGTCGACCCGAGATCGGGACGGTCTAGAAGTTCTTCCCGGCATCCTGTCGGAGAGGGGAATCGCCACCGGAGGTCTTCTTCATCGCCATGTTTGCCTCCGGTGCGATTAGTGAGTAGTCTACCTTGGACTATGGGTCCATAGCAGTAGCTAGATGGTTGTCTTCTCCACCATGTGCTTCATGTTTAGATCTCGTGAGCTGCCTTACATGATCGAGATCATCTTTGTGTAATTCTACATGTTGTGTTTGTTGGGATCCGATGAATATTGGTGTTATGTTAAGTTGATGTGCTGAATATTATCTTATGTTATCTCTATGTTGTTTATGATCTTGCATGCTCTTCGTTGTTAGTAGCTATCTTGGCCAAGTAGATACTAGTGACTCCAAGAGGGGGTATTTATGATTGATAGTTAGGTTCATGCCTCTATTTAATCTGGGGGAGTGACAGAAACCTCTAAGGTTGTAGATGTGATGTTGCCACTAGGGAGAAAACAACATTCTTGTGTCCAAGGATATTCATTTTGTTTACATACCACACTTTGCTTAATGCAGTTATTTGTTGTTCGCAACTTAATACTCATGGGGTGTTCGGATGATATCCCCGTAAGTGGATTATTAGTCACAGATGCAGTTGGATGGCGGTCTATCTATTCTGTTGTAATGCCCAGAGTAAATCTCATAGTGATCCTCGTGACATATGCACGTTATCTTTATTCTATCAATTCCCCAACTGTAATTTGTTTACCCTAGCAAGTTGTTAATTATCTTATGGAGAGACACCACTAGTGAACTATGGACCCTGGTCCAATTTCCTTTACATTGTTACATCGTTTTACTTTTACTCGCACTGTTTACTTTCTCGCATACTACTATTGCTTTCCACTCAATATGCTCAATCCTCTGTTTACAGCAAACCGATGAGATTGACAACCTCATCGTAAGTTGGGAGCAAAGTTCTTGGTTGTGTTGTGTGCAGGTTCCTCGTTGTTGCTGGTGCAAAGCAAAGCCCTGGATGAGGCGCCTAATAAATTGTCTGGAGCTGTCGCGAAGCTAGCAGGCATCACCTTCTGAAGTTTGGCTTTTTCCTACTTGTTCGATAAACCTTGGTTTCTTACTGAGGGAAAACTTGCTGCTGTGCTCATCATACTTTCCTCTTAGGGTTCCAAACTGGGTGGTCATCTACATCAACACCGCACCACAATCAAGATGTTTTCTGGTGCCGTTGCCAGGGAGAAAGAAGACTTCTGCAAGGGGAGTTTCGCACGCACATCCTTTACTTTGTTTTTGTTTTGCTTTACTTTATTTTTGTTTGCATCATTTTATCAAAAATACAAAAAAAATTAGTTTCCTTTATAGTTGTTACTTTATTACTCTTAGTTCATTATGTTGTTCCCTAAGTATGTTTTGGAGGACCTTTCAGTAGGTAGTGGTTCTATTATTGGGAAAGGTAACATTGAGGAGTTCTTTAATCACATTAGCATGCATAAAGATGTTGAGGATAAATCTTTTGCTGAGCTTGCTCCTAGTTATGAAGTTGCTTCTGCTTATTTAGTTCACATGTTGGAAGCTAGGTTTGCTAGCCTTAATCCTTTTATGCAACACATGTTTCTTAAGCTTCATGATATTGAAGACTCCGAAAAGAAAGATTTTATCTTGGAGACTTTGCATAGAGAATTTAGAGATGTTGTTATTGAAGCTAGGAAAGTTTTTAAGCGTTTTAATATGCTTGGTTCACCTGTCAAAGTTGTTGATACAACCAAAGAAGATTTCAAAGTACCAATACCTTGCAAACTTGTAGGAATGCATGAAGCTTTGGAAAAGAATTTTAATTGGATTTGTCCTCAAAATCTGTTTGATGAAAGTAGTGTACCAAAGCGTGATCACAAGGGATCCTCAAAAACTCATTTGGACACAATTCAATTTATTGTTGAAAAGACTTCTGCAATTGATCTTAATGCTTCATCACTTGATATTACTTGATTCGCACTTTCTGCGCCTAGCTCAAAGGCGTTAAAGAAAAGCACTCTTGGGAGATAACCTATTGTTTTACTTTCAGTTCTTTTATTTTATTTGAGTCTTGGAAGTTATTACTACTGCAATAACCGCTCCTTATCCTTTTTATTTCGTTTTTGTGCTAAGAGAAACCTCTAATTTGAGTGAGGTAAGATTTGGGGAAGTTGCTGTCCTGAAACGGATTTCGGTGCTGCACCATAAAAATTTGAGAACATTCTCAGGATATCATTTTGACCTGCAATTTCTTGTTCATATGCCCCAGGTTATATCCAAACTTTCATTAGTTATACACTTTTTTATTTGAGCAACAGAAAACCCTCGAAAAAATCGACCTTTGTCAGCTGTTCTGTTTTGACAGATTTCTGCCACTATTTGTGTTTGCCTCTCGATCGCTTTCTTTTTGAGTTCTTTTGATCACGGAACTTTTGGGGAAGTTGCTACAGTAGTATAAGCTTTATATGTGGTGGTTTTGAGTTGAAATCTGAACCAAAAAGGGGTTGATTCATTATTATGCTTACACTAATGTTGCTAATAGAATTGTGTTGAGTTTTGTATGAAGGAAGTTTTCAAGTGTAGGGATTGGAGAATGATGAGATGAGTTGAAGAATGGACAAAAGCTCAAGCTTGGGTATGCCCATGTCACCCCAAGAAATATCCAAGAGGTACAAGCATCAAAGCTTGGGGATGCCCCCGAGGCACCCCTTCTTCATCGGCAAAATCAGGTCACCTTTCAACACACTATATTTTTATTGCTTCATGCACTATGCGTTTTTCTTGGAGCATCAGTTGTTTTTTCTTTCAGTTTTTTTTTTGCTGCAATAAATGGTTTGACCCCAACAAATTTCTTTTGGAGAAGTTTCCTTGTTTTTCATTAGCCAAGAACACTCTGTTTTTCACTCTTATCGTTCAACGAGTGTTCTCTTTTTCTAGAACTGCATTTAGCTTTCATTTTTCACCTTGATTTTTGTTCAGATCTTGTTATACCTTTATATGAAGGTGTATTTTGACCACTGGCCCATGTTGGTTTTTATCAAAAAGGTTGTTTCAAAAAGGTTCAAATGGTGTTGGAAAAGAGAAAAAGTTTCATGCAAAAAAGTGGTACAAAAAGGAGCTTGTTTAGACTGCGGCTTAGACTTTTGCATGTCGTGCTTGATATCGTTTTAATAGTATGCTTAGTGGTTTTGCTGTAAAATGACTTGTCTCAAATGACTGAGATTGCTTAATGAGCCTTTGAAAAAAATCATGCGTTGTTTTTATTATTTGGAAGCATTAATTTGGTTTTCTTCTTGATGCTTTATTTGGGTTGACTTGGCGCATGCTTACAACATGTTTGACTCATACAAAGTCGCCATAAGCCTCTATGATCATTTAGTTTTTGACTTTTGATGCCATTTTATGCTTCTCTTAATGATGTTTTGTCGCTATGCATGATTATGGCCGTTATTGCTCTCTTAGTTGGTCGCTCCCAGTCTTTTGCTAGCCCTCATTTTGTACTGAGTATGAGCTCTACTCATGCATCCAACTCCCAAAAACCAAGTTATTCCAATGTGTCCACGATACATACCTAGCTATTAGCAATTTGCTATTCCAAAGTACATTTATCTTGCTTTTATATATCCTTCAAATTAAACTCTTTTTGGTGTCATGCGAAAATTGGTCAGTAAAGCTCTCACAAATCTGATGGCACACTTTACTTTTCTCATTCTTAACAATTTGACATTGTGTCCCTCTTATGTTGAGTTGTTATGCTTGCAAGTTGTAAGTTGGAAATTAGCCCAGCCATGCCATCATGGGGCAAGCTTTCAACATTGCACTTCTTATTTGAGGTTATATCGTGATCTTTTGTTTATGGACACTCGTGATGTGAAATAAGTTGGAAATCTTGCGGGATCATGGAGTTTGTATACGTGTTAGAGAAACGACTGGGCCGCTAATCTAAGCCATGCATAATTCATGGTGGAAATTTACACCATGCCCATAGTGAACATTCGATGACGCATCTTCAAATAAAAAGCTATACCAATGGTAAATAAAAGAGATGCCGAGGTGTTCATTGTCTGTTTGTCCTGTCATTTTGATGTGGGCTTGTTCCATGTCATCGGGCACGGAAGTACCCCGTTGGCAGTTCTCGATGATACGTGTATGCTTACAAAGACAAGAGCTTGCTTGGGACTCTAAGTCGAGTAGCATGAGGTTTGGGTATTCGTACTTCACGGGACACGAGGTTTTCAACTTATGATTTATCAAGCATATGCTTCATAATTGTACTCGCATTAACTTTAACCATTCAAGATGCCTATGATGAGGGCAATGAGAGCTCAAAGCTAGTAAGTTCCATAATTTTTGAAGGTTTATAAAACTTGCAATCACTGCTTTCCTCTGCGAAGGGCCTTTCTTTTACTTTTATGTTGAGTCACCACCTTCTATCTTTATGCACCGTCTAAGAGAGCATAGTTGTCATGCTAAGTTTAATGTGCATAGTCCCAAAGTTTATCATTGATTGATTCATGATTTTGGTTTCACTTGTTCTTAAATTATTTGTATCTAGTCGCCCTCTTAAACTTGAAGGTGTCCTATGCATTTATGTTTTGCTATTCTATGAAGGACAAGATGAAAACCATTTGCTATGTTTTTCCATATGATTTGAACACAGGTTTGACTTTCATTGTTTCATTTTCATGATCTTTCGTTTGTGTTCTTTTTCATGTTATAACATGGTTGCTAAGTTTCTTCTATCAAGATTATGTCTTTCATGCCCATGTCTTAAGTTCTTTTCATCCTAGCAATCAATGCTTTACATAGATGATCAAGATTGTGTTGGTGCATGTCACCTCAAAAATTATTCTTTGTTATCACTTACCGACTCGAGGACGAGCAGGAGTTAAGCTTGGGGATGCTTGATACGTCTCAAACGTATCTATAATTTTTGATGCTCCATGCTTGTTCTTACACCATTTGCTTAGTGTTTTGTTACACTTCGTGGTGTTTTTATGCATTTTCTGGGACTAACCTATTAACAAGATGCCATAGTGCCAGTTCCCTGTTTTTTGCTATTTTTGTGTTTTAGAAAAGTTACACGGGAAATATTCTTGGAATTGGACGAAACAAAAGCCGAATGTCCCAATATTTACCGAAGCTTCCAGAAGTCTGAAGAGGAGACGGAGGGGGTCCACAGGGCGGCCACACCATAGGGCAGCACGGCCTGCACATGGCCCACGCCCCCTGGTGGTGAGGCCACCCTGACCCACCTCTGGCGCCGCCCCTTCGCCTATAAAGACCCCCCCGATGGGAAAAACCTAAATACCCGATCAATTTTCTAGAAACACATCGCGATCCGCCGCCGTCGTCGACCCGAGATTGGGAGGGTCCAGAAGCTCTTCCCGGCACCCTGCCGGAGATGGGAATCGCCATCAGAGGTCTTCTTCATCGCCATGCTTGCCTTCGGCGCGATGAGTGAGTAGTCTACCTTGGACTATGGGTCCATAGCAGTAGCTAGATGGTTGTCTTCTCCACCATGTGCTTCATGTTTAGATCTCGTGAGCTGCCTTACATGATCGAGATCATCTTTGTGTAATTCTACATGTTGTGTTTGTTGGGATCCAATGAATATTGGTGTTATGTTAAGTTGATGTGCTGAATATTATCTTATGTTATGTCTATGTTGTTTATGATCTTGCATGCTCTCTGTTGTTAGTAGCTATCTTGGCCAAGTAGATACTAGTGACTCCAAGAGGGGGTATTTATGCTCGATAGTTGGGTTCATGCCTCTATTTAATCTGGAGGAGTAATAGAAACCTCTAAGGTTGTAGATGTGTTGTTGCCACTAGGGAGAAAACAACATTATTGTGTCCAAGGACATTCGTTTTGTTTACATTACACACTTTGCTTAATGCAGTTATCTGTTGTTCGCAACTTAATACTCATGGGGTGTTCGGACGATATCCCCATAAGTGGATTATTAGTCATAGATGCAGTTGGATGACGGTCTATGTATTTTGTTGTAATGCCCAGAGTAAATCTCATAGTGATCCTCGTGACATATGCACGTTATCTTTATTCTATCAATTGCCCAACTGTAATTTGTTTACCAAGCATGTTGTTATTTATCTTATGGAGAGACACCACTAGTGAACTGTGGACCCCGGTCCAATTTCCTTTACATTGTTACACTATTTTACTTTTACTCGCATTGTTTACTTTCTCGCATACTACTATTGCTTTCCACTCGATACGCTCAATCCTTTGTTTACAGCAAACCGGTGAGATTGACAACCTCATCGTAAGTTGGGAGCGAAGTTCTTGGTTGTGTTGTGTGCAGGTTCCACGTTGTTGCTAGTGCAAAGCAAAGCCCTGGACGAGGCGCCTAATAAATTGTCCGGAGCTGTCGTGAAGCTAGCAGGCATCACCTTCTGAAGTTTGGCTTTTTCCTACTGGTTCGATAAACCTTGGTTTCTTACTGAGGGAAAACTTGCTGCTATGCTCATCATACCTTCCTCTTGGGGTTCCCAACTGGGTGGTCATCCATATCAACACCGCACCGCAATCACTCTCCATCATGATTTTTGATCTCCTTTCTCAGTCCATCTTTGTTGCTGAGATTTGGAGCATTTGTTCTCCGGTATGTGACTCCTCAGATTGTCCAAGTAGAATTTTGTTTAGTGGAGTATTCTTGAGTATTTTAGCTCTATAGGTGAGAGGTGAAATGAGTTTGCATGCTTGTTCTATTGCTTAGAAATGTTATTTTGATGCATGTTAGCCCTCAAGTAACTCCCTATAGTAGTTTCCTACATTTGTTTGTCTCAAAATCATTTTTTATGAGGTTTGTTAAAAAAAAATTAGAAAAGGGAAATGGACAACTACACCTATGGAGAAGTCTTTGAAATAGAAGCACCAAGGTCATCAAGGCCTTCAAGATCTACTGCTCAATATAGGATATCCTACAATGAGGATCTTATGTCACCGAACATTGAGGGGGACGATGGAGATGCGCATCCATCCACCTTCCCTTGTGCTAACTTTTTGAGTGATGCAGGGATTCTTGAGGATTTCTTACTCCTTGTTGACAGGGTTGGATTGACTACATACATGACGGATGAGAGTAATCAATATGCTATGCTTACAAAGATTTTTGTTGAAAGCTTTAAATTTACTAACTCTCATTTTAAGCCTTCCATTGCATTTAAGATTTATGATAAGTCTATCACCATGTCTTTGGAGAAGTTTTGTGACATTTTAGGTATTCCCATGTTTGGGACATCAAAGAAGATGCTACAACAGCCCGCTGATTTGTTGGAGCTCTACCGAGGAGTAACTAATGATGATGACCGCACAGCACAGCGTGGCAAGATAAGAAAAATTCAACTCCTAGCTATTAGATATTTTACTTACTATCTTGCCACTAGCATTCTTGGTAGGGGGAACACTAGCAATATCTCTAACTATCATTTATCTTTTCTAGCAAGAAGTATAACCTCGGTGCTCTTATTGCTCGTCGCCTAGCCGCTAGGGAGCCTATTTATGGAGGCATTATTGTTGCGCGCATTGTTGCTACTCTAGGACTTTCTATTGCTCCTCATGATATATTGTTGGCTCCACAGAGGCTTGATCTTGCTACCATGAAGCTCCATCACTTTGTTACTACTAACTCATGTGCAAGGAAATTAGTTTATAGAATATTATTCACTGATGGAGAGGAAAGGGAAGTGCCTTTGCCACAGCCTAGTTTGTTCAATATTCACAGGAGGCCGTGGTCGTGCTCGAAGGAGGAGTTGGACGAGCAGCTTGGGTTGCTCGGCTTCCACGTGCAGCATGGCGCTGTGGACCAGGAGGAAGAGGAGGCGCTGGCCGATCACTACGCCGCATACCACACAGGGGCGCCCTCGAGCTCATATCAGGATGAAGGTGCTTCTTCGTCATATTTTGGGGATGCCACTTCATGACCGAGCTGGGATTGATCTCCACTTAGGCCAAAAGCCTAAGCTTGGGGGGAGGTACGCCAACGATTCACTCATCTACATATCATATTTTTTCGGTACTTTGTACATCCATGTTTCGCTTTCTTTTCTTTATTCTCGTTCTTATTTCTACTTTCCAAAAGACAAAAAGACCAAAAATATTTCCGTTGTTTCTTTTCGTTTGCCTTTTTTTAGTTTTCTAGCTTTGGTTTGCTTTACTAGCTGTTTTTGGTTTGATATTTGAAAAATCCAAAAATAGTTTGCTTTGTTTGCTATTTCCTTCTATTCTTGTTTCAAAATTCGAAAACCCAAAAATATTTGTTGTTCTTCTTTGGTATTGTCAAGTTTTTTGCAGAGTTCAGTCTCCCGTGACTCCATTGGAGCTTGGTATTCACTTCATATTATTCAAGCCACACAAGTGAAAGGCAATAATGATGACATATGACAATCTGAGATGTGGTAAGAGGCTTGTATGAACTCTATTTGTTTTCATTTTTTTACATATACTCATCTAGGTGGACATGCTTAGTCGGTTCATGTCAGGTATATGTTATCTAATGGATGCTTTGTAGTTCTTGCTTTCATATGATTAGTTCCAATTTACTAATAGTTTGTAGCATATCCTGTAGACACTTGCTTGCATTGTTTTATTCATAAGATGGTATGATATTGTGGTATCCCCCTCTGAAAGTTTCATTTGAATCGACTTGGCACATGCTCAAGCATGCATACGACTAAACAAAAAGTCAATTAAGCCTCTATGATTTACTTTGCCTTAGAGTTCTTGTATCATTTTTATGCCTATATTAATTTTGTTTTGTCGCAGGCATGATTATGACAGCTATTGCTCTCTCGATTGTCGCTTCCCAGTCTTTTGCTAGCATTCACTTGTACTGAGAGGGAATACTTCTCATGCATCTAACTCCTGAAAATCGAGTAATCCCAAAGAGTCCACTATAAATTCCTATGCATGGTATTTGCAAGCCATTCCAAGTAAATTTTCATGTGCTACCTTTCAAAACTTTCAACTACTTCTCATTTTGTGCCACTGTTTTTAGCTCATGAGGACGTAGTGGTCAGAATTGCTATCTTCCATATTAAATTTAGTACCCCTCGACGCGGCAGCTTCATCTGCTCGTCAGTAATTTTGCAAGGGAGCTGGTCAGACCATTGTAATCTAAATCTAAAAAAAAGAAAAAAAGGCACTCCTCCATGGTATGTAAAATTTGGTGGGCACCCGATGGAATCGGTTAGCCATGGTTTGAGAAAGGAAAAAAAGGTGGGGAGGAGTGCCAAAGCTTTATAAAAGAGCACCAATGTGCCAAATTTTACAAGAACTCAGAACCGCTCTCACTTGTTTAGTATGGAAGATAGCAAGTCCCCATTGCCAGTCGTTGACTTGAAACAACTACCTCTCAAAGTAAATTTTTATCTCTGTTTTACAAATGAAAAGCTCTAGCACATGTTAAATCACTACTTCCCTCTGTGAAGGGCCTTTCTTTTACTTTTATGTTGATTCTTCATCTTCTAACTTTAAGCACCTTCTTGAGAGCATAGCTGTTATTCTTAGTGCAATGTGCTTGTCCCAGAACACGGTTAATTGTGGTATAACTTTGATGCTTGTATCTTTTATATTTTTACTTCTAGTCTTCCCTTGAACTTCAGAGGTGCCTCAGAATTTATGTTCTGCTCCACAAATAAAGGCAAGCGGGATACCACTCTTCCATATCATTTATGAACACTACAATCTTGTAGCTTCTTATGTTCATGTTGCTTGTTATCAGTGCATTGGCACTCTTTCATAGCTTGCTTGACTATGAGGTAACATTAGTTGCATATTTCTTATTATGAATTGCCTGAGTACTTGATCATATAGTTAGAATATGTACATCTCATGAAGCAAATGTGTTCGTGAAAGTTTCTTGTATCGCTCTCAGTTGTTAACTGAATTGCTTGAGGACAAGCAAATAGCTAAGCTTGGGGGAGTTGATATGTCCAAAATGTATCTACAATCCTGAACACTTTTGCTATTGTTTCTCCTCTAATTTGTGTGTTTTGAATACAACTAACACGGACTAACACTGTTTTCAGCAGAATTGCCCTGGTGTCTTGTTTTTGTGCAAAAATGTAGCGCCCTGCCTTATCAAAAGATAGAACTCCTGTGTATCTGTGCCATTCCCTGGATCAGTAGATAGCACCACAGTACAAAATATAGTGATCATTGCAATAGCATCAATATTACAACGTAAATCCAGTTACATAGGTCTTCAACCTTACGAGTACACAGCATAAAGCATAGTTGCAGTGAGCTTCTATCTTCATCAAGTGCCACAGGCAGACATGTTGGAATGTAAGCTTGAGATCCTACTCCTTATTCCTTACTTGACAACAAAACCTGCATGTTGAATATGCAGCCCCAGAGGGGTCAGTACAATGATGTACTGGCAAATGACACATATTTGGTGGCTGTTGTGAAAGAACTAACTACATGACATTTGGCTAGTGGATCTCATAGGCTGATTTGCATAAAGCCAATTTTATCCTAAAATCCTTTCCAAAAACTTTCTTTCAAAATTTTAATTTTCAAGGGTCAAGACATCCCCCATACATTACATACTGGCCGGTATGTAGTTTCTGGGCGAAACACAACATAGTTTTGAAGTACAGAAACCACCACCCCTCGGAGTGTATGGTCCTGAGCCTTCTCCTGATTGTTGCTAGTCAAATTTTAAAGCATTTAGAAATGGTAATGAGATTCTTCCGTACATTCCATGTCTACAGACTCAAATTGTCCATAACCGAGGACATGGCTAATCGATTAGTTTTGACACCCTGCAGGGGTTGTGCACTTTCACCTTAAGACTCATTTTATGCCCATACATAAAATGAGACGAGAACTTTTATAAGGAGAGAGCAACCAACTGGTAAGATCCGTTCCCAACCTACAATTCAACTACCTGCCACTTCTTGCACACAGGATGCACCCTCACATCTAATCAGTCAAGACAGAGCCCATATTGTCATAAGGCTGCACTGGAAGCACTCTAAGCATGGAAGACATGGTAACCTCTTTGTTCCTAGGTGGCAATCCACAAGTGAACGCCCAGGCAGCAACTACACAATGTGTAGCCCCGGGTGGCCACTTAACATCGCCTCCATCATCAAACCAATCCACCCAGGTGTTTCATTTTAGTTGAAGTTCTTAATTTGTTCACAAAACACTTTTATCAAGTGATCATAGCATGGCATCAATATTTTTCAAAGTATTTAGCATCCTAACAGGTGGGGTTTAAGGATAGCTACATGCTACTAGGATCTAAGCATTTTATAAAACAGTTGAATATTCCACCTATCATGCATACTACTGAAACACACTAATGCAGTAGTAAAAATGGGTAGGGGATATGTGTGTCACTTGCCTTTTTGAAGATCACGATGTTTCACTTCTCTCAACTAAGCACGTAGCTCTTTGCACAAAATATAGCACAGAAATAGCATAACATAAACATATCATTCAACACAAGCAAACAATTCAAACAATTGAAAAGTGTTTGTTCAACAATTTAGTTTTATTGAGATGTTATGATAGAAAGATATGGCAAAGGAAATATGAATTGTGAGATATGGATTTGAGAACTTAGCTGGGGAAGATCAATATGATTTGAGAGAGAATTGGACTAGGCATAAAATAATTGATGGATTTTTTATGCTTTATTAAAGCATATAATAGTTTTAGGAATAGCTCATGTGAAATAAATTACACAAGAGTCAATTTGTGCAACTACAACACTATTGAGTAAATGTGACAACAATTACTCTTAAATAGCATCTATTGCACTTAGGAACTAGGCTAGGTTTTAGGAATGCTTGAACTACTCAATTAGCACATTTGCAAGTTGAATAGTTCAATACATGTGAACAAAACTAAGTAGGCATTGGATTGGGATGGTCAAGTGATTGGAAAAGATTGATCCTCCAAGATTACAATGTAATGATAATAATCCTAGGCTTGGCATAGGCATGAATAGAGTTTAGAATGACTCATGGGAATTAGATCACATAAGTGGCAATTAGTGCAATAACATTACTATTGAATAAGTGTGACAACAATTATTCTTAAATAGTATATATTACACTTAGGCAATGGGCTAGGATTTATGTAGCATTGAGTTACTCAATTAACTCATTTGTTAATTGAATAGTTCTACACATGAAATCGGGATCAAGTGGACAGAGGATTGAGTAGGGGTAGATAACATTTGAGATTATGGTTTAACGTTTCTATTGGGTACATGGAGTATTGGATAGATGCTATAATGTTGATTAGATCAACACCACAAAGATAGCAAGAATAGAATTCTATGATTGAGATGTATCACACTTTACTCAAACAACACAATTGTAATTTGAATATGTGTGAACTAGACAAGATAGGTCTAAGTAGATATGATCTTGATCAAGATGTTAATTAGATAACATTGATGACTAGGTATGATTATAAGATTTGCTATGGTAGAAGGAAACATTACTAAACAGGAATAGATTTATTCTTATAATGGAAATTACTCAAATCCTCATATTAGAATTTGAATAATAGTGAAGTGTCTCAATAAAAATAGGAAGTGATGCTACTGGATAGCTTGCAGCAAAACAAAGCTACTGCAATTGGATTCATTCCAAAATATGTTGTAGAATTCAATTTGTGATCAGATTAGTGATTTGGACAAATTTGAATGCACAAAGTGTGTGCACATATCAACTTTGGAAACTTTTGATTCTAGAGTGTTCTACAAGTTCTAAGGAATCCAGAGACTACAAATTTGTAATTTTTGGACACTTGATTCAAAAGATATGAATTAAACAAGCTAACAGAAGGTTTGATTCCAATTTGAAAATAGATTCAAATTGAACCCATAAAATATAAAATATTATGGTTCTACTGGATTCTACAAGTCTCAAGGATTCCAACGGTATATTATTTGTTATTTTTTGAGTTACAGATGAAAAGTTATGAATTTTACAAGATTCAATTGAATTCTGGTTTGAAATTCTAATTCGAAATTTGTTTTAATTCAGACAGGGCCACGTGGATGTTCCTGATTGGAGGGTACCTCTTCGTGTGGATCACTGACGAGCAGCGTCGGATCAAACTAAATCTGGATGGATCAGATCTAATCGTACCCTTTCGTTGAGTGAATTTGACTGGACCGTTTGATTGAGATCCGACGAACGAGATGAGACAGGGAGAGAACCTCACCGGCGAGTTAGGGTTTCGGTGACCTTCTCCAGCGAGGGCGGCTCAGTGGTCGATGACGGCACGATGTAGAGGCTTCTGGTGCTGAGGAAAAGGTGGACGGGCTCTGGCGAAGCTCGGCAGACGCGTGCGTTTGAACGGCGAGTCTCGGTGTGGTCACCCGTGGCGCCTACAGGCGGACGGAGAAGTTCTGATGACTGAGATCTTCGGGCGGCAGTGTCTCGTTTGATTCTCTACAAAAATCGAATAGCCAAAGGTATGAGGTGATGCGCCAGAGGGAGGAGATGAAGGGGAAGGCCAGAGAATGGGCGCAGGGTACTCAACCATGCTGGAATCGGGGAAAAGGAGCGGCGGCAGTAGCTGATCTCCGGCGAGAAATTTCGATGTCCTTGGGCGATCTGAGCGAGGGGAAAAAGAGGGAGGAGGAGGAGGAGTGCTGGGGATTTATAGGGAAGGGCACAAAGTGTCCGTTGTGGTCTCGAGGGAGCGGAATCATGGGCGAAATCAGCGGCGGCGTCAGTTATCAGCGGGGAGAAGAAAGTGCCGGAGTTGATGATGTGACAGGTGGGTCCCAGGGGTCAGTGAGAGAAAGAGATAAAGAGGGATACCGTTTTGGTGAGCTCGGGTGGGCCGTGGGCCGCTTCTGGAACTAGGCCGAGTGGGTTCCCCAGGGCCCTTTTCTTATTTTTTTTCTCTTCTTTTTCTTTTTCTGTTTTCTTTGTTTAATCATAACTTTTGCAAAAAGCTTCAATTCAAATCAAACCACTTTCAGAAATTTTCTAGAAATCAATGCAATAATTTAACACTGCAAGAAAACTAGTTTTCAGAATTGGAACAAGATTTTCAAAAGGTTTCATAACCTTAACAAAAGGGGTTTGCTTGCATAAAGCTAAATAGGGTTTGATAATAAATCCTTTGAAATAAGAGATAATACTTTATAAAATAATGTTTGAAATTATCTTTCAAACTTAGTTCTTTAAAATACAATCTTTACTAAATAAAACACATTTGTGATTCACTCCTTTGCAAGCAAGCTTGCATAGGTTTGAATAAAGGATGGAAAATAGTATTTTGATACTTGGTCTTTCTCAAAGAAGTTCTTCAAGAAAATAACTAAAGGTTTTAAAATAGTTTTCTAATAAAGCTTTCAAATAGACTCAAAAAGTTTTAAATCCCTGTGAATTTCCAAACATCTCAAGCAAAACAAAAGCAAAAAATTTCCCCAAAATTTGATAAAATCATGGGATGTTACAGACTACCACCCTTAAAAGAAATCTCGTCCCCGAGATTGGAGAAAGGCTAAAAAGTTTATTGATTCCAATGAAACTAGGGTGCTACCACCCTTAAAAGAAAATTCCTCTTGGTGGTATCTTGATGCTTCCTTAGGGACTTGCATTTTGTTCCCAGCTTGCATTCACTGTTGTGTCATTTTCCTTGAACCGCTCTTCTCAGACATTTTGATGTTCACAACAATGTTCAAAAGTGGGCATACCAAGGGTTCCATCCAATTCTGGTGATAAGCAGATATCATCCATTGCGTTGTCATCAACAAGGTAGTCCACATCTTCCAAGAATGTGTATCTAGCCTTTTCTTGGTCGGTCCTCACCAAGGCCAAGACAGCATACAGGCTATCACCATACTCCTTGTTGCTTTTTAGCTGATTTTCATTACAGAATCTCAAAAGATGACTCAGTGCCAAGTGCTGCATGCTTGCCCCACGAACATGATGACACCACACATCCCAATGAATTAGGATGACATCTCTCTGTAGTCTTCTCATGCATTTCATAGGGGTAAACAAGGTGGACTCTCTAAGAGGTACTTGCACCTTTAAGGGACGGAAGGTCGCCTTATAACCAGCATTGTTGAATCTTTTCTTGATACTGGGGCTCATCATGCTATCTGCCACTAGTACTAGATGGTCCTTAAGAATTCCTTTCGCAACCATCTTCCTAGTCATTGGAAGACGCTGGACAACTTGATCACATCTCGAAGGTGAACTCCTTCGCAAGAAAAGGGGATCTAACGAAGCTCTCATGGGCAGGAAAGTAGTTTCAGGGATTTTGAAAGTTGCCTCATAACATCATAGGTCGGGATGGGGTAGACTTCTATGGCGCAAAGCTTTGGAACCAAGAGGCAATCTCATAGGTAGTGGTGGTCATCTCTGTTGTGTCTCTCTGGAGAGGAGTGACCTCTCTTTTATAGGCTCAGGGAGGTAGCCGAACAGGCCACGTGGGAAGTCAAAATGAAGGGTCGAGAAAGTGAATCGAACAGGCAGCAGCCGAAGCTGAACAGCCTTCGTATTCAAAGCCCACTGAGCAAAATGTTTCTGATTCGTGTAGTCGTTCAAAAGTCCAAGTTCTCACTGTATTCCTACATTTTGGCCACACTGGCTCACTATAAGGGATGTAACATATTATCCTCCTAAGGTTATGGTTTAACGACGTCATCTCTCATGTAGGTATGTCTCTCTAGATTAACCATTCCTCATAACAAGAGCGAACAATATGAGTAGTCGTCATGGGGGCCAATCCATGTCGCACCCAATCATTACCTTGTATTTGGTTTGGTGCATCTCGCATTCTAACTCTTGATCAACCTCACTAGCTTTTTAAACAAAAGTTTTTGTTGAAATTAGAACCAAGTTCCCAAATCTTATTTTGAATTTTGAAAACAAAATCTATCATTCCTAGCTAGAGGTTTTCAACAAAGCTCATGGTAAAAATCCTTAAGTTGTAGATCCTTTGGTTTGCCATTTAAGAGGGATAAAAAATCCTTTCCGTTGCTCTGTTTGCTCTTTCCATTGCTCTGTTTGTCCTTTCCACCTTTCTTGCATAAGGTGGTTGAATAGTATTACTTCCACATTAGCTACACCTTGGGGTGTCTTCTTATTGTTTGCGTGGTATCCTTCAGCTATCCTAGCTTACTGGAGTCTTGGGGTATCATCCTTTGTGCAACTTCTTGCGAAAGGTTCCAGTCTCTTGTACTTGCAACACTACCTCTTGTTGTTGTACTCTGTATCCTTATCTCCAAATGAGGGTCATTGTAGTTGTTCCGTCGTTGAGAAAACTTTGGTTTGGTTTTTGGGACAAGTTTAGGTCTTAGCATAGATGAGAAATAGATAGAAGGGATCTAAAGAAGATTCCTACCCAAACACTGAAGAACAAGGCAAATCATCTTACAAACAACATCTAACAAACATTCATCACATCAGGCAAACTATGTCTATAACACACTCAAAAAGGTACGATCATCCACAAGTTGGTATGACCATAAACGTTTATTACATGTCGTTTCTTATAAAAATTACTAAATGGAAGTCCAACTAAACTTCTTGGTTCTCTTTCATATGGATCCATTGTTCTGGTCAAGCTGCTTCTATAGATTGGCAATCTGTTCATCCTTGGTGGCGATGAGGTCTCCTTGAACACTAAGTTCAGATACTCGCTTTTCCATGTCACCTTGTAGTTGGCTTATGGTTTCCTTCAATTCATTAGTATCTCCCTTTTCTTCTTTGAGGTCCTGCTACGTATTGTGAAGTCTCCACTTGAGTCTTTCTCCAAGTTCCTTTATAGCTGACCAAGCAGCACATCTTGCTGAGTCAAGGAATGATGGATACATCTCGGAGTTGGTGAACATCCAAAGTCCCATCTTCTTGTGGTCATCTTCTTTATTCTTGTATAAATGAAGATGCACCCACCAATATTCTTCACCTTCATCCATCACGGGAAATCCTTTGTAAACAACTTCTCCTTGCATTCCCATACTTAACATGAGGTTCTTCAATGCTTTGGGAAACTCAGTCTCACTCTTCAGGGTCATGATCATTACTGGTCCTTTCTGGAGGGATTCAATGAGGCTGGTCATCTAGATTAGAAAGAAGAGTAGTGTAAAACAAATGAATGGGATAAGTTCTTACGAGAAAATTTCAAACTAAAAATAAATAGATCGATTTCATTTAGAAAACTGAATTGATTTTCTTGTGAAGGTGAGAAAGAATCCTAGGGCTTCCTAGTCTATTCCAAACCTAGGGTCTGAATCCTACAGGCAACACTATGCTCTGATACCATTCCGTAGCGCCCTGCCTTATCAAAAGATAGAACTCCTATGTATCTGTGCCATTCCTTGGATCAGTAGATAGCACCACAGTACAAAATATAGTGATCATTGCAATAGCATCAGTATTACAACGTAAATCTAGTTACATAGGTCTTCAACCTTACGAGTACACAGCATAAAGCATAGTTGCAGTGAGCTTCCATCTTCATCAAGTGCCATAGGCAGACATGTTGGAATGTAAGCTCGAGATCCTACTCCTGGTTCCTTACTTGACAACAAAACCTGCACGTTGAATATGCAGCCCCAGAGGGGTCAGTACAATGATGTACTGGCAAATGACATATATTTGGTGGCTGTTGTGAAAGAACTAACTACATGACATTTGGCTGGTGGATCTCGTAGGCTGATTTGCATAAAGCCAATTTTATCCTAAAATCCTTTTCAAAAACTTTCTTTCAAAATTTTAATTTTCAAGGGTCAAGACATCGCCCATACATTACATACTGGCCGGTATGTAGTTTCTGGACGAAACTTAACATAGTTTTGAAGTACAGAAACCACCACCCCTCGGAGTGTATGGTCCTGAGCCTTCTCCTGATTGTTGCTAGTCAAATTTTAAAGCATTCAGAAACGGTGATGAGATTCTTCCGTATATTCCATGTCTAGAGACTCAAATTGTCCATAACCGAGGACACGGCTAATCGATTAGTTTTGACACCCTGTAGGGGTTGTGCACTTTCACCTTAAGACTCATTTTATGCCCATACATAAAATGAGACGAGACCTTTTAGAAGGAGAGAGCAACCAACTGGCAAGATCCGTTCCCAACCTACAATTCAACTACCTGCCACTTCTTGCACACAGGATGCACCCTCACATCTAATCAGTCAAGACAGAGCCCATATTGTCATAAGGCTGCACTGGAAGCACCCTAAGCATGGAAGACATGGTAACCTCTTTATTCCTGGGTGGCAATCCACACTGGTGGAAAAAAGGCCTTCAATCCCGGTTTGTAAAGCCCATTAATCCCAGTTTCCGCAACAGGGACTAACCATGCGGGACTAAAGGCTACAGCCTTTAGTCCCGGTTGCTTACGAGCCGGGACCAATGGTCCTCCACGTGGCCCGGGGCATGTGCAGCGGCTGGAGGACCTTTGGTCCCGGTTCGTAACAGGGACCGGGACTAAAGGTCCATTCAGAATAAAATTGTATTTTCTGTTTCGGAATTTCTGTATTATCTTTGTATTATCTCTGTATTATCTTTATTTCTCTATTTATCTATTATCTAATCATCTCTATTCTCATATCTCATATCAAATTATGATACTTATAGCTCTCACTCTATATCTCAAATCAATTACAAGTACTTGTGGTCCTCACTTCCCGGTCGGTCACCCATCCTCACACTGCTCCACCCTTAGCACGCTTAACTTCTCCATTCCTTCCCTACTAGCTTTCAAGACTGCGCTCGCGACTTCTTGATAGTTGTATGCTACCAATTCTATTAACCTATACACTTTGGTAATATATAATATTACTTTTTTAAATTGCAAATAAATTCACAAAACAATAAACAATGATTAAGAATAATAAGAACCAATGAATTTCAAATAATCTTTATGTATAATTTAATTATTAATTTTTAGATGATTAAAATATTCAAAAAAGCCAAAATACTTGAAAAATCACAAATTCGAAAATTAGTAGACTTTGTTAACCGAAACAAAGGGAGTACATTTTTCCAAACATACTCATCCAACATGGCTCAAATGAAGTACATTTTCCAAGCAAACTCATCCAACATTTTTCCATACATAATCATCCACCTAATTATTAAGGTTAAGACGATCAACATGGCTATTGTAGCCCTTTAGCTTCCAGAATCTCCTAGCTATCTCAAAGCCTAGGCGAGCGTCTAAAGCGGCATATAATAGTTGGTTGAAGCTCAATGGAACATTTTCCCAACCAAAAATTAGTTCATCTTCTTCATCACCTTCTTCTTCTTCTTCTCCCTTCTTCTTGTACTTCTTCTCCTTCTTCTTCTTGTCCTTCTTCTTGTTGTTGTCCCTCTTCTTCTTCTCAAGATGTGTCCCAATAGTAGCATTGGCCAAATCATAGAGACTCGGTGTTAGCTTGCTAGTGGGGTTTGGGACAACTTGTTAAAGATCATATGCGGACGGAATAACAATTCCGCATGGCCTTAGCTTGCGCATATCGTTGTTGTATCCGCACCACAAAACTTGATGGTGGTGTCCTTCAAGAAGTCCTTGAGTAGTTGCGGCATGCCATTGGCCTTACAAATTTGAAAGACCAATATCTCGGACGCCACTGAGAGTTGAAGGACGGTGGCACGCTGCGGGTGCACGTGAGTGGTGAACTCACAATCCAAGCCCACGCACTTGACCGGTGCGTCGTCGAGGAACCGACACTTGACCAAGCGGATCCACTTCTCCACCCTCGAAGCACGGAGAGTCTCCGTGATGGTGAAGTTCATCTCTTCGATGACCACGCAGTAGATCCGAGACCGGGGCCAAAGTTGCTCCTCCATTGTCGAGGGAGAGAGAGCTCGCGGGCGCCGGCGGTATGGTGGTGATGTGGGAGAGATGTTTTGGGGAAGAAGAAGGCTAATGGTGCGCTTTAGATGATCAAATATGAGTGCTTTATATAGTGAGAGAGAGGGAAGATGAGCACGCCGGCGATGAGATGTGAATGCAGGCGAGTTTCAAGGTGCGCCGGCGCCGGTTCCCGATCATGCGCGTGACTACGAAGCGTCGTCGTAATGTCGATCGATATCGAAGCGTCGTCGATCGATAACTGGCGCGAAGTGGGCGGTTCGTTTGAACGGGTCATTGGTCCCGGCTCATGGCACGAACCGGGACTAAAGAGTAACCTTTAGTCCTGGTTTGTGCCATGAGCCAGGACTAAAGGGCCATGGGGCATTAGTCATGGCTGTTAGATGAAGCCGGGACTGAAGGTCCCTTTTGAATCGGGACTAATGCCCCCTGGCACACATTTTCAAATGAACCGGGACTGATGGATCCTTTAGCCGCGGATCAAATTTGGTTCGGGACAAATGGGATGAATGGAAGCCCGTTTTTCCACTAGTGCCACAAGTGAACGCCTAGGCAGCAACTACACAATGTGTAGCCCCGGGTCGCCACTCAACATCGCCTCCATCATCAAACCAATCCACCAAGGTGTTTCATTTTAGTTGAAGTTCTTAATTTATTCACAAAACACTTTTATCAAGTGATCATAGCATGGCATCAATATTTTTCAAAGTATTTAGCATCCTAACAGGTGGGGTTTAAGGATAGCTACACACTACTAGGATCTAAGCATTTTATAAAATAGTTGAATATTCTACCTATCATGCATACTACTGAAACACACTAATGCAGTAGTAAAAATGGGTAGGGGATATGTGTGTCACTTGCCTTTTTGAAGATCACGATGTTTCACTTCTCTCAACTAAGCACGTAGCTCTTCGCATAAACTATAGCACAGAAATAGCATAACATAAACATATCATTCAACACAAGCAAACAATTCAAACAATTGCAAAGTGTTTGTTCAACAATTTAGTTTTATTGAGATGTTATGATAGAAAGATATGGCAAAGGAAATATGAATTGTGAGATATGGATTTGAGAGCTTAGCTGGGGAAGATCAATATGATTTGAGAGAGAATTGGACTCTGCGCTTGCATATAAGAGTTTTAGGAATAGCTCATATGAAATAAATTACACAAGAGTCAATTTGTGCAACTACAACACTATTGAGTAAATGTGATAACAATTACTCTTAAATAGCATCTATTGCACTTAGGAACTAGGCTAGGTTTTAGGAATGCTTGAACTACTCAATTAGCACATTTGCAAGTTGAATAGTTCAATACATGTGAACAAAACTAAGTAGGTGTTGGATTGGGACGGTCAAGTGATTGGAAAAGATTGATCCTCCAAGATTACAATGTAATGATAATAATCCTCGGCTTAGCATAGGCATGAATAGAGTTTAGAATGACTCATGTGAATTAGATCACATAAGTGGCAATTAGTGCAATAACATTACTATTGAATAAGTGTGACAACAATTATTCTTAAATAGTATATATTACACTTAGGCAATGGGCTAGGATTTATGTAGCATTGAGTTACTCAATTAACTCATTTGTTAATTGAATAGTTCTACACATGAAATCGGGATCAAGTGGAAAGAGGATTGAGTAGGGGTAGATAACATTTGAGATTATGGTTTAAGGTTTCTATTGGGTACATGGAGTATTGGATAGATGCTATAATGTTGATTAGATCAACACCACAAAGATAGCAAGAATAGAATTCTATGATTGAGATGTATCACACTTTACTCAAACAACACAATTGTAATTTGAATATGTGTGAACTAGACAAGATAGGTCTAAGTAGATATGATCTTGATCAAGATGTTAATTAGATAACATTGATGACTGGGTATGATTATAAGATTTGCTATGGTAGAAGGAAACATTACTAAACAGGAATAGATTTATTCTTATAATGGAAATTACTCAAATCCTCATATTAGAATTTGAATAATAGTGAAGTGTCTCAATAAAAATAGGAAGTGATGCTACTGGATAGCTTGCAGCAAAACAAAGCTACTGCAATTGGATTCATTCCAAAATAAGTTGTAGAATTCAATTTGTGATCAGATTAGTGATTTGGACAAATTTGAATGCACAAAGTGTGTGCACGTATCAACTTTGGAAACTTTTGATTCTAGAGTGTTCTACAAGTTCTAAGGAATTCAGAGACTACAAATTTGTAATTTTTGGACACTTGATTCAAAAGATATGAATTAAACAAGCTAACAGAAGGTTTGATTCCAATTTGAAAATAGATTCAAATTGAACCCATAAAATATAAAATATTATGGTTCTACTGGATTCTACAAGTCTCAAGGATTCCAACGGTATATTATTTGTTATTTTTGGAGTTATAGATCAAAAGTTATGAATTTTACAAGATTCAATTGAATTCTGGTTTGAAATTCTAATTCGGAATTCGTTTTAATTCAGACAGGGCCACGTGGCTGTTCCTGATTGGAGGGTACCTCTTCATGTGGATCACTGACGAGGAGCATCAGATCAAACTAAATCTAGATGGATCAGATCTAATCGTACCCTTTCGTTGAGTGAATTTGACTGGACCGTTTGATTGAGATCCGACGAACGAGACGAGACAGGGAGAGAACCTCACCGGCGAGTTAGGGTTTCGGTGAACTTCTCCGGCAAGGGCGGCTCGGTGGTCGATGACGGCGTGATGCAGAGGCTTCCGGTGCTGATGAAAAGGTGGACGGGCTCTGGCGGAGCTCGGCAGGCGCGTGCGTTTGAACGGCGAGTCTCGGTGTGGTCACCCGTGGCGCCTGCAGGCGGACGAAGAAGTTCCGATGACTGAGATCTTTGGGCGGCGGTGTCTCATTTGATTCTCTGCAAAAATCGAATAGCCAAAGGTATGGGGTGATGCGCCAGAGGGAGGAGATGAAGGGGAAGGCCTGAGAATGGGCGCGGGGTACTCAACCGTGCTGGAATCGGGGAAAAGGAGCGGCGGCAGTAGCTGATCTCCGGCGAGAAATTTTGATGTCCTTGGGCGATCTGAGCGAGGGGAAAAAGAGGGAGGAGGAGGAGGAGTGCTGGGGATTTATAGGGAAGGGCACAGAGTGTCCGTTGTGGTCTCGAGGGAGCGGAATCGCGGGCGAAATTAGCGGCGGCGTTAGTTATCTGCGGGTAGAAGAAACTGCTGGAGTTGATGAGGTCGACAGGTGGGTCCCGGGGGTCAGTGAGAGGAAGAGAGAAAGAGGGATACCGTTTCGGTGAGCTCGGGTGGGCCGTGGGCCGCTTCTGGAACTGGGCCGAGTGGCTTCCCCGGGGCCCTTTTCTTATTTTCTTTTCTCTTCTTCTTTTCTTTTTCTGTTTTCTTTGTTTAATCATAACTTTTGCAAAAATGCTTCAATTCAAATCAAACCACTTTTAGAAATTTTCTAGAAATCAATGCAATGATTTAACACTGCAAGAAAACTAGTTTTCAGAATTGGAACAAGATTTTCAAAAGGTTTAATAACCTTAACAAAAGGGGTTTGCTTGCATAAAGCTAAATAGAGTTTGATAATAAATCCTTTGAAATAAGAGATAATACTTTATAAAATTATGTTTGAAATTATCTTTCAAACTTAGTTCTTTAAAATACAATCTTTACTAAATAAAACACATTTGTGATTCACTCCTTTGCAAGCAAGCTTGCATAGGTTTGAATAAAGGATGGAAAATAGTATTTTGATACTTGGTCTTTCTCAAAGAAGTTCTTCAAGAAAATAACTGAAGGTTTTAAAATAGTTTTCTAATAAAGCTTTCAAATAGACTCAAAAAAATTTAAATCCCTGTGAATTTCCAAACATCTCAAGCAAAACAAAAGCAAAAAATTTCCCCAAAATTTGATAAAATCTTGGGATGTTACAAAAAATATGACTTTCAGGAAAAATCTCGGAAAGTATTGCAAAAATCCTATTTTACCAGAAGACCCACGGAGCCAGAAGAGGAGACGGAGAGAGGCTGGGAGCCAGGCTCACCACCATGGGGTGCGGCCCAGGCCTGGCCGCACCCACCTGTGGTGAGGCCAGCTCGGCCATCACCTCGACCCCTCCTTCCGCCTACATATACCCTCTGACCTGAAAGGAGCGGTGGTTCGGCGTTTATCCGACATAAACTTCCGCTGCGCCGCCACCATCAAAAATCGTGATTTGGAACCAGAAACTCCGTTCTGGCACCCTACCGGGACGGGAATTTGGAGGAGATCTTCTTCATCATCATCATCACCGACGTCTCTCCATCAACCATCCATGACTCTCCCATCCATGTGTGAGTAATTCCTACTGTAGGCGAAGGGGATGGTAGGGATTGGATGAGATCATTCATGTAATTTGCTATGAGATTGTTAGGGCATAGTGCCTAGTATCTATTGTTAGTACTTATGACATTGTTGCAACTTGTTGTGCTTAATGCTTGTCACTTTGGGCCCAAGTGCCATTATCTCAGATCGGAACTTGTTATTGTTTTATGATGATACTTGTTCATTATGATCTTACCTGCAAGTTGTTTACACATATCATTGTCTAGAACCCGAGGCCCCAAAGTGACAACAATTGGGATAACCGGAAGGGATGGCTATGATGTGAGGATCACATGTGTTCACCATGTGTTAATGCTTTGCTCTGGTACTTTATTAAAAGGAGTACCTTAATTACTAGTAGATTCCCTTGAGGCCCTCCTGCAACAGGCTGGTAGGACAAAAGATATCGTGCAAGTTTCTCATTGCAAGCACGTACGACTATTTACGGAACACATGCCTATGGTTGTTTAGTACTAGGATGCTTTATCTTTATGTATCTGCAATTGCCCATGTCTCACTGATTTCATGAATTATCTTATCCATGCAATGCCCGTACATCTATCCCTATGCCTACAGTCTTTAATCCTACAGTTACTATTTCTATTATTATTGCCTTTACTTTATTATTGTTGTTACCCTTTTACTACTATCACCACTATAAAATTTTTGCTACTGATAAACCGCTGCGAGCAAGTCTATTTCCAGGTGCAGCTGAATTGACAACTCATTTGTTAAGGCTTATAAATATTCTTTGGCTCCCCTTGTGTCGAATTAATAAATTTGGGTTTTACTTCCCTCGAAGACTGTTGCGATCCACTATACTTGTGGGTCATCAGGGATCCTGGATCTTCGGGTTCCTCCATGCTTCGGACTTTTGTGTCGCCTTGGTGATGGTGTCCTAGATCGTCGGTTGCCACTTCTGTGCCGAGGACTGTTGCAACGGCATGGTGACCTTGATTTATGCGTTCCTTTGTTGCGATGTGCCTCCTCTTCTTTTGCTGTCAATTTATTGCCTACCATCCTTAGGCCTTGCAGTGCTGCTCGGTGCATATGTTTTCTTGGGTCTCTTGGGCGTGGCCGTGTTGTGTATAGATATGTTTGTGCTGCCACGAGCGCTGCTTCTGGCGTCTTTGGTATGATGTTGCCTTGCTCGTCGACCGATAGGAAGGACAAGTCGAGATTTTTGGAAAGGCTTTGCCTTTCGGAGTGCTTGAGGTTTTCAAACCTTGATCCATGTCGATGATGCCTTCTGCTATTTTTGTATGATGCGTCGCTGCATGCTTTATGATAAGCTGCGCTTGCTACAATTGCTGAATCTTTCCTCTTTTGTAATTCAATTCTCTCTTTCGCTCATTGCTTTGACTGCTGTCTTAAAGCGTAATGATATCCAAATAGCATATTCTTGGTTGCATCTGCTAGTATTGGCGCGCCGTGTTCCACGGCTGTTTTGATTATCCTCCACTCTTCGGCTGATAGTCGAACTTTCTCAATGCTTGCAAGGGAATCTGCAGTTTCTCCTTCTGCTAAGTGATTTGCTCCTCTATTTATGTTTGCTGGGTTGAGCACTGGATTGTTGTTTTCATTGAATTCTCCTGAGTTATCTCCTACAATGGCAAGTACTTGATACCGATTGTCAAACTTGCTGTTGAAGCTTGAGAAGATTGATTCGTCATCCTCATGAAGCTCTAGGCCTATCTTCCAGGTGTCTGTTGACTTGTCTGAAGTATTATCATGGCAGATCATGAGGTCTTCGAGTTGATCCCCTAAGTCGAAATTTTCCATGTTTTCGTCGACTTCCGCAATTTTTCCTTCTGCAATTTCTGTTGTTGCGAAGCTGACCAGCGAATTTGCTTCGCTGTAAGAGCCTACTGATGATTCTGACATTGCAACTGTCTTGGCTTCGCTTGCTGATGGATCCGACGAAACCGGATCTGAAAGGCGAATCAAACCTAAAGATCCGACGCGAAAGTTTATGCTTCCGATCGTTAGGTCCATCTATTGATCCATGCTCTCGAATATTGGAGTGAAGTTTGACAGGTGAGGCTGAAAATCGATGATTCCGAAGGATATCTGGTTTTCGTCGCCTTCTAAACTGCTGTTGGCTAAAGGCGAAAAAGCCGTCGAATTCGTGATTACAACGCCCAGAGTCCCCACGGTCGGCGCTAATTGACGAGGGTTAACTCGACAAATGTCCTAGATGAAGGACTTAGGATCGGGGAAGTAGGGCGTCCGATGAACTCGAAGGTAAAATCAGTCAAACAAGGTGCGTATCGAAAGTAAACATGGTGGTGAACTTGGATTGCTTTCAATCTGTCCCTCATCGTCCTCTCCGGGCCCCTATATATAGGTGGCCCGGTCTCAAGGAACGGGAGGGGTCTGATACATATTACAACATCGGTATACGACATGAACTCGTATTTCAACTAGGATTACACTTGGGCCTAGCTTAACGGGCCTCAGGGGTACTTAAGTAACGGGCTCTATTATCTATACCCTTGTCAGTTTTTTTCATCTATTGTACTCTCTCAGTTAGTTTTTTCTTAGTAAATCTCTTTTTACCAAAATGCTTTGTCTTATCCATTTAAAAAAGTAAAAATAGTTCAAAAGGAAGTTGACATCAAGCAGAGTAGACAGGGTGGTCTATTTTTATTTTTCATGATTTTCTTCCATGTTATCATTATTCTGCTTATCTGGGTCTTCAGCCTGAGAGTTTGTTTTATAGTTTGTTTTCTCTTAATTTTTTGTTGTAGTTCAAGAAACAGAAACTAGAGCTCGGAGACTACAATTTATACTCGTTACTCTCGGAAGTACTATTGCCCAGTTGCTAAAGCTCTAACGCCCCATCAAGTAAATGTCATCAACAAGTTTGGCGCTAGGTTTTTTCTGAAGTTTCAAAAAACCGATATTCCTTTGAGATTGGTTAATTGGATTGCTTGTAAATTTGACACACGTACTTCTAAGATTCAGCTGCCAAACAATTTGATTCCTGTTACTAAGGAACTATTCATGATATCCTTGATTTACCCATTGGTGGGCTGGAGGTTGTTCCAGATAGGGAAGCAGGAAAGATTTTTATATTATCCCATTGCAATGTTACTTCAATTCCACAAGTGTCTTACTTTGGAAACAAGCTAAAATACAATGAAAAGTTGTCTGAACATGATATATTCGTATGCTTCATGTCAGTTGCTTTTCAAAGTTTCTTGTGTCCTAACTCTAGCCTTCAGCCAAGTTCGGAATACTTGCACTTATTTAGGGATCCTGAGGTTTTTATCAAATATGACCTATCTAAGTTTGTATATGACTGGCTGGTGATTAGTATCAAGAAATTACATAAAGCAACAAAACTTGCTGCAAGGCAGAAGATCACACTGGGAGGGAATCATTATATCCTAGCTGTAAGTTCTTGTATTGTCTTATTTTGTTATATTCCTTTACTTTTTACAAATGTGGCTAGTCTCATTTTCAGTGTGCTTATCTTGTTTCTGCACCTTCTTTTTTCTGTCTGCTAGGTTGCTAACCTTGACCTTATAGATTTTGGGCTGAAATCACTACCAACTATTGTACCTAGAGTGCTTGTATGGAAAGGTACCCGAATAAGAGATTATGCAGAATTAGATAAATTTAGTGGAAATTCATACGGCAAAAGGCCTATGAAGCGTTTGACTAAAACAACCAAGCAGGTTAGCTGGTGATTTTTTGATTGTGCCTCCGTTTTCTGTATATAGCTATGTTTTTCTTTCTTTAGTTGCCTTCTATATTTTTATATATCCGGATTGTTCACTTTTTCATCTTTCTGTGTCAACCTTTGGAGGATAAGAGCATAGGAATCATAGATACAACTGCAAAAGTTGAGGAAGTTGATACGTCCATTTTGCATCACTATTTTATATCATAATTTACTGTTATTCATTGATATATTTCATATTTAGAGATGATACTTATGGTGTTTCCTCTATGTTTACATGTGTGATGATTATTGGAGAACTTGCTGCCGGAGTCAGGATTCTGCTGGAAAAAGAACCGTTAAGACACCATATTTCTGAAGATCAACAATTCCAGAAAAATACCCAGAAATTCATATTTCATTAGAAGACAAAAGTAGCCAGAAGGAGAGAGCGAGGGGAGCAGCCAGGGGCCCACACTACCAGGTGGCACGGGCCAGCCCCTGGCCGCGCCACCTAGTGGTGTGGCCACCCTGGCCCACTTCTGCCAGAGCCCCCTCGCGTATATCGTTGTCCCCAAAAACCTAAGACCCAAGGGGGGATCAGAGATGGACTCCGCCGCCTCTGCGGGGCAGAAAACACAGAGAGAGAAAGCTCTCCGGGAGGCAGCAATCTGCCGGGGAAATTCCTTCCTGGAGAGGGAGATCATCGCCGTCATCATCACCATCGAGCTGGGCTTCATTGAGATCATCATCTTCATCACCATCATGACCAGCACCTTCATCTTCACCATCACCACGCCATCCCACTTGAACATCTTGGGTTGAATCTTGTCCAATTCTTAGGGGAAACTTTCTTGATGTTGATTACTCTTGTAGTTGATGCTATTGAGTGGAACCGTTGAATTAAGGTTTATGTTCAGATTGTTATTTATCATTATTTCAGCTCTGATCATGATCCATATGATGTCTTGTGAGTAGTTCATTTAGTTCTTGAGGATATGGGAGAAGTCGAGATATTAGTAGTGGAACTATGTTGAGTAATATTTAATGGTTTGATATTTATATGTTGTGGTGCCATTTCACTAGTGGTGTCATGTGAACATTGACTACATGATACTTCACCTTTATGGGCCTAGTGGAATGCATTGTGTATTTGGCTACTAATTGTGGGGTTGCCGGAGCGACAGAAACCTAAACCCTCGCTAGGAAACCATTGCACCAGGGACTCTAGGATCTCAGAGTTTAAGGCTGTGGTTAGATTTATCTTAATTATTTTCTTGTAGTTGCGGATGCTTGCAAGGGGTATAATCACAAGTGTGTATTAGTCCAAGTTGGGGTAGTGCACTAGCATAGGATCACCCCCATAATACTTATCAAACCAATGAAGATTATTTAGCTGCATGAAGCGAAAGCACTCGACATAAACTCCCGTGTGTCCTCAGGAACGTTTGGTAATCATAAGTTGCACAACCGGCGTGTCCTTTGCTCTAGAAAGGATTGGGCCACTCGCAGCAATTATTATTATTGTCTTTTATTTACTCATACTTTATTTACTTGCATTACCAAATACCCCTGAAAACCCGTTTGCTAGTATTTACAGTGAATCCTTGATCAAAACTGCTTGTCAACACCTTATACTCCTTGTTGGGTTCGACACTCTTATTTATCGAAAGTACTATGATACACCCCCTATACTTGTGGGTCATGAAGACTATTTTCTGGCGCCGTTCCTGGGGAGTGAAGCGCTATTGAAGAGTGGAATTGGTAAAGGTAACTTTCGCTGTGAGTATTGTTTTTATTTCTGTCTTTTATTTTGTTTTGCTATGGAGAAGTCTCCATTTGGTTCCCTATTTGGGAATACTACAGCTACTATTACGGTAGTGGATGAACCACTGCTCAATTAGATCCTTTTAAAATACCTATGAAAATTGTTGAACGTGTTATGAATAACTGCTATTTAGGAGATGGAACTGTCCATCTGGGCAATCATTTACTCTTTATACATGAATTATGTGAGTTGTTCAAGTATGCAGGTATGTCATCAAGCCAGGTTAAGAGAAAGCTATTATCTTTATCACTGAAGGGCAGAGCTGCGGAATGGTATAGGCAGCTGAAGGATGGCAGATCTATTGGCTAGCAGGAAATTGTACCCCTCTTTTATTCCAAATTCTATCCTCCAAGTGAGATTCATAAAGATCGGAATCAAATATATAATTTTTGGCCTCATGATGGAGAGAGTATTGCCCAAGTGTGGGGGAGATTGAAGTCACTAGTGCTCAAATGTCCCATTCATGAGCTCCCCAGGAATATTGTTATGGATAACTTCTATGCAAGGCTTATTCTTCACGACAAGGATTTATTGGATGCTTCTTGCTCTGGATCATTTACACGTATGAAAGAAGAAGCTAAATGGGATCTTCTTGACCGTATCAAGAAAAAATACTGAAGGATGGGAGAACGACAAAGGTAGAAAGTCAGGTATAAATAAAATTCAGTCCTGCATAAAAGGTTTGGATAATCATCCAAGTAGTCAGTCCATGAGTGGGGCAATTCTTTATCATAGATTTCATTCTTTCCCAAGCTTGAGCAACATGTTCTTTATCAAACTGAGTAAATTTCATAATATTGCTACGCAGAGATATAATCTTAGCAGGAGGATAGTATCTACCAATAAAAGCATCCTTAAACTTAGCCCATGAATCAATACTATTCTTAGTTAAAGACAGCAACCAATCTTTAGCTTTTCCTCTCAAAGAAAAAGGAAACAACTTGACTTAATAATATCACTATCAACATCCTTATATTTCTGCATCTCACATAGCTCTACAAAATTGTTGAGATGAGCTGCAGCATCTTCAGTACTAGCACCAGAAAATTGCTCTTTCATAACAAGGTTCAACAAAGCAGGCTTAATCTCATAAAAGTTTGCAGCAGGAGCAGGTGGTGCAATAGGAGTGCAGATAAAATCACTATTGTTTGTGCTAGTAAAGTCACACAACTTGGTGTTTTCGGGATTGGCCATTTCAGCAAAACGAAAGTAAACAAGTAAAAACAACTACCAAGGATTCTAATTTTTTGGGTTTTTGATATAAAACAATGCAGATAAAATAAATAAAGTAAAGCAAAACAATAACAAAGTAAAGGATGTGTGTGCGAAAACTCCCCTCGCAGAAGTCTTCTACTTTCTCCCCGGCAACAGCGCCAGAAAAGAAGCTGCTGGTGCCAAGTTGACGTGTAGCAGACGGTCCTTGTGCGTGGTGAATGACCAGCCAGTTGGGAACCCCAAGAGGAAGGTGTGATGAGTATAGCAGCTAGTTTTCCCTCAGTTAAGAAACCAAGGTTTATCGTTCTTGGAGAGGAGAGACACACGACTAAAGGTGATGCTTGCTAGCTTGCGACAGCTCCGGACAATTTATATATGGCGCCTCGTTCAAGCTTTGCTTGCTAGCTGCAACGCGGAACCTGCACACAACACAACCAAGTACTTCGTTCCCAACTTGCGATGATGTTGTCAATCTCACCGGTTTGCTTGAAACAAAGGTTATGAGCGTATCGAGTGGAAAACAATAGAGTATGCGAGTAAAGTAAATAGTGTGAGTAAAGTAAAACAGGTAATAGCAATATGATGGAAATAGGACCGGGGTCCACAGTTCACTAGTGGTGTCTCTCCATAAGATAAATAACACATGCTAGGTAAACAAATTACAATTGGGCAATTGATAGAATAAAGATAAATGTGATATGTCAAGAAGATCACTATGAGATTTACTCGGGGCATTACAACAAAATACATAGACTGCCATCCAACTGCATCTATGACTAATAATCCACTTGTGGTGAATCAATCCGAGAACTCCACAAGTATTAAGTTGCGAACAACAGATAATTGCATTAAGCAAAGTGTGTAATGTAAACAAAGCATATGCCCTTGAGCATATGAATGTTGTTTTCTCCCTAGTAGCAACAACACATCTACAACCTTAGAGGTTTCTGTCACTCCCCCAGATTAAATAGAGGCATGAACCCACTATCGAGCATAAATACCCCCTCTTGGAGTCACTAGCAACTACTCGGCCAAGATAGCTACTAACAACGGAGAGCATGCAAGATCATAAACAACATAGAGATAACAAAAGATATAATTCAGTACAGCGACTTAATCATAAACACCAATATTCATCGGATCCCAACAAACCAAACATGTAGAATTACATAACGGTGATCTCAATCATGTAGGGCAGCTCATGAGATCTAAACATGAAGCACATGGTGGAGGAGACAACCATCTAGCTACTGCTATGGACCCATAGTCCAAGGTAGACTACTCACTCATCGCTCCGGAGGCAAGCATGGCGATGAAGAAGACCTCCGGTGGCGATTCCCCTCTCCGGCAGGGTGCCGGGAAGAGCTTCTGGACCCTCCCGATCTTCGGGTCGACGGCGGCGGCGGATCGCGATGTGTTCTAGAAAATTGATCGGGTACTTAGGTTTTTTCCGTCGGGGGGTCTTTATAGGCGAAGGGGCGATGTCAGAGGAGGGACCAGGCGGCCTCACGCCAGGCTCGCGCGGCCAGGCCCCTGGCCGCGCCGCCCTGGCATGTGGGCCCCTGGTGGCCCCTCTCCTTCTCTCCTTCGGATCTCTGGAAGCTTCCGGGTAAAATAAGACTTCAGGAACTTGTTTCGTCCAATTCCGAGAATATTTCCTATGTATCACTTCTGAAACACAAAAACAGCAGAAAACAAGGAACTGGCACTGTGGCAACTCGTTAATAGGTTAGTTCTGGAAAATGCATAAAAGTGCCACGAAGTGTAACGAAACATTATGCAAATGGTGTAAAAACAAGCATGGAGCATCAAAAATTATAGATAGGTTGGAGATATATCAGCGAGCCCTTTTCTCTCTACCCATTTAACACTTTTGCTCTCACTAGCTCTATATTCTAGCCTTGTGTCGCGATGCTTTGTTCAAGTCACGTGTCCTATCCACATGTTTATCCAAAACAAAGCCATAAAACCTTCCATACATCCTATTGACAGTGTGCTTGTTGTTTGAGTTGGCCTTGTGAGTTGTAGGCATGTTCAGGTTGTTTCCAGTGGTGTTGTCTTTCGGGCTGGGAAAGTTATCACATACTCTACTTTTTGGATATATGTTATTGTAGATAATCATGGCTTACTTTATTGTTAATACTTAAATTTGAATTAAGCAGAGGCATTGGTGAGTCATTTTGCCAGTTTTACGACGGCTCACTTGTGTCGCCTAGGACCCCGAGATCGCATGAACTATTCTGAGACTGAGCGCTCTAACCAGACGTGGGTACAATTACGGGCCTCCCCTTGATCACTGCCGGAATCTACACACTTGTCTAGTGGCCACAACTAGTTTGAGGTTTTCCATTTGGTTCTTGCATGCATGCAGCTCTTGTATCTTATGGTGCGATTTACTTTGGGGGAAGCCGTGGGTGCCTTGTAACCCCTTGTTTGCTTTCTGCATGCACGCATAGGTTTGCGGCGTGAGCGTTTACCGCATGCTAAAGCGGATCGTCTCCCGTGGGTGGAGTCAGGCCTCCGAAGCCGTGCACACAACAACTAGGTCCGTCTCAGAGATTCTGCCGGACTCTCGAGCAGGGTTAAACTTAGTTAAGTGGCTTCCTGGACTTGTTTGTAGTGAAGGAGAGTGTGAGATGTGACCTCCTGCCAGCACTCCATCGGAAGTGTGCTGATCGTAGGCATCAAGGGGTGATCGTGCGTTTGGGTACATTTGGGCACCCCTACATGGTTAAATCTTTTCGAAAAGCCGTGTCCGCGGTTATGGACGACTTGGAGCTGTACTACTCGATCATAGAACAACTTGCACCTGCTATTTCAATACTAATAAACTTGTGTAGTAAGCTAGCACAACTAAAACAATAAACCTACAATAAAACTTGGTAAACGTGTGAGTGCCTTTGATACTTGCTTCTTCGTTTGGTCACGAGGAGGTGATTCATCGGTTGGGTTATGTTTGGTGTTAGTATTCTAGTTGGTTCTTTTATGCGCTCTCTTACCTTCTCTATTTAGACGAAAGGTGTAGTGTGTCTCTATAGCAAGATTCTTTTGTTGCCACTAAGTCCACCACATAGCCTGTAGGCAAGCACAGCTGAATTCCAGTCTCGCGAGTACGTGCCTCGGTACTCACCCTCGTTTTTCTTCTTTTTCCTTTCTCTTTCTCCCTCCTTTTTCGGCAACCGTTGGCCCGATCTTCACAGGTATGGGAGCGACGACGTTAGCAAGGTTACCCTTCTAGCTTGGCCTGGGCAGGGTTATGGACGCCATCAGTTATCTTCAGGCCTCTTAGGCCCATTTGTATTCTTGTCCGTACTCGGATACTATTTGGCTTTATGTATGATTTTGGATCTTTGTATGTATATTTGGATTCTTGACTCATGGAGTCTTTCCGGTTATATTATATATTCTTTTGTGGGTTCCATCGTGAACTTGTGTAACTGTTGCTACCTTGATTGCACCCGCATCGTGTGCATGTTGCGACGTGCATGAGGCACTTGGTGGTGCATTTCCAAAGCGACACCATGTAGATTGTGGCGTGATCGCTATAATCTGCAAGGTGCCGGTTTTGGGGCGTCACAAGTGGTATCAGAGCCAAGGATTTGTCAATACCCACGGGTCCAGTTTGCCTATAGGATAACCTTGCCAACAGATGTTGTTGAGTCTAGTGTTCAAATTATTTTACTAAAAATGTGTTGGATAGATCTAAGTAGGTCTGCATTTTTCTCCTTACCTTTGTGCTTCTCCTCTATTACCTTTCCGAGTTTTGAGTCGTCTCTCTTACCTACTTCTCCGATTTTTAGGTTTCTGCGTGGGTGGATGATCTCTTGCTTTTATCCTAATAGGTTCGATCGTCAGAAGGATCTCGACGGAATGTCATTGTCATCAACGTGAGCAAGAATTCCTTGTTGGTGGTGTCGAGAAGGAACCGCTTGTTAGTGGTGTTGCGGAGTTCAACATGGCGCAAGAAGATCCGCTAGTTTACCCAACTTCCCTCCCCCCGCTTAATGTGGATCTCGGGGCGAGATCCCTTGTTAGTGGTGTCGATTGTAACGACCCGGAAAAATCCCCTATTAGATAATTGTTTGTTGTTTTTCTTTTTCACGTCGTCATGACATCTTGCATCATCATGCATATCTCACCATGCATGTATTATCAAACAGAATTATTTTGTTAAGACTATTTTAATTTCACTCGTATGGTTTTAATATAAACCCTCCTCTCCTTTCTTATTTGAATTGAAACAAAAACTACCCTATTTGCAAACTTGGAATTATTTTAAATCAAAATCATGTTTTGAAATCTGATTGCAAATCTTTCCGAACCCCTCTTTTCCTCCATCATCTTCATCCCAATAGCATGCTGCAAGAAATATAAGAAGAAGAAAGGAAATCAGAAGAAAAAAAGGCAGCCAAGCTTTGTCTGTTGGCCCACTCCTTTGTCCCGAAGGACCACTCTAGCCCAGCCCAGCTTCCTCTCCACCTTGTCGTCTTCTTCGTTGTACGGCACGACATCTAGCACCTCCATGTCGTGGTCCTGATCGATGGGACGGATAAGAGCGAGCTCCTCCCCTCCTTAAAACTACCCCCCTGCTAGCCCTGCAACCCTAGCCCTAATCTCTGTTTCCCTACAGTGTCGCCATTCTCTCTCCACGCATAAACCGAAGGTGTTCCTGCTACTGCTCCTCCACTCCGATGCTCCGATACCTCAAAGATGGTGACATACAGCAATCCCCCCGGATGCAAGTCCGACGGTTTGGTCCTCTGCAGCAAGCGCGTCTCTTCTTCCCGGTGAGACCCGGTCTCGTTCCCCCTCCCCTCCATCTGTTTCGTGCATCTTCTCTGTAGCTCTACTGATCCGCTCTCCGCTCCCGTGCTCATTTCTGCCAAGGACGCCTCCGACCGTCTCTGCATCCTCGAGCTCTCCTTAGGCCGCCCGTCTCCAACCTTGTAGCAGCGCCGTCGTCCGGCTCTACCTCGGCCTTGCCGTTCACTATCGCCAAGCTCGACATCAACCTCCGTTCCAGCGCGTCTTTCGCCAAGCCGAGTGGGAGCCCTCGGATCAACGCCTTTGTCCCTGCTGTCTTCGCCTCCGACCGACGTCCTGCAGCCTTGTTCCGGCCATCCCCATCCTCCTACGACCGTCCGCGCTATCCATCGCATTGCTGGTGAGCTCGTGCGCCTCCCTGAGCTCTTATTGTTCTCCTTCTCTCTCTGTCGCACTACAGGTGTTGACCTCCATCGCTGTCCGCAGGTCCTCGTCGCCGGCTTGCTCCGGTGCTCCTTTGGTCTTGACGCCGCCTCCGTGTGGTTTGCAGCGGCAAGCCGCGTCTTTGCAGCCACAACGCCCACCCCGTTCCGAGCGCCCGCGCCGCCGGTCCTCCTCGTCCTCCGGCTGTAACACTCGTCTTCTGCTTCTCTCCGTCATGACAGACCCGGACACTCATCGAGTTCATGTAAGGTCGACCGCAACTATCTACAAAATCTATTCGTAGCACTGCTAGCTTGTTCCTTCGTTTCAGTGGGTGAGATCTTGAGTTCGAATTCTATCAGCGGCACAATTCCAAACCATTTGCTCCTTTATTTCTTTGATCCACATTCTGGCATGCGGGCCCTTTCTGTCAGCCTCTCCGGTGGCCAGCGTCTGGTCAGCATCCGCGTTCGCACCACGTCATCCCTTCGCCCCGCTAGTCAGCGACCGGGCTGCGATCCATCACGGTATAAAAGGTTCCCCCGTTTCTGTTTTTCTGAAAATGGCAGGAATGTGTTATTCTTGCTAAAATCTATATCTTTTGAACTGTAACTTGAAACAAAAAGTATTTTATATGAAAATTTATTCGAAAAATGTGTAGAATCTGAATATGTCATCCATACGCTTGTTTGCATCTTGCATCATATCGTGACGTGATTGTTTGCATATCATCTTTGGGGGTAAATAGGAATCATTTAATAATTAAATATGGAATGTGTGGAATTGTTATATATTTATTCCAGTTCCATTTAATTTTGCGTAGCTCACCCATACCTTGTTTGCCATGCTAACAAATAAATAATTTGTGGGGTAGTAATACAACTTGAACACTATATCTGTGTGTGCCGGGATTCCTATTCCGCTTAATTTGGATAAGTTGCATTGCATCATAATTGCCATGTCATGCATGCATGTTTCACATGATCATGCCGATTCTTTGGTCGTAGTAGTAAGTTTTGCACCCGTTGTTTGTTGTAGCGTTTTGCTTCTTCTCGAATAAGACGCTTCATGGTGTTGTGAGCAACGACAAGTTCTTCGAGAGTTTCTCGTCAATCTTTTCAGGCGAGCCCTTTTCTCTCTACCCATTTAACACTTTTGCTCTCGCTAGCTCTATATTCTAGCCTTGTGTCGCGATGCTTTGTTCGAGTCACGTGTCCTATCCACATGTTTATCCAAAGCAAAGCCATAGAACCTTCCATACATCCTATTGACAGTGTGCTTGTTCTTTGAGTTGGCCTTGCGAGTCGTAGGCATGTTTAGGTTGTTTCCAGTGGTTTTGTCTTTCGGGCTAGGAAAGTTATCACATGCTCTACTTTTTGGATATAGGTTATTGTAGATAATCATGGCTTACTTTATTGTTAATACATAAATTTGAATTAAGCAGAGGCATCAGTGAGTCATTTTGCCAGTTTTACGACGGCTCACTTGTGTCCCCTAGGACCCCGAGATCGCATGAACTGTTCAGAGACTGAGCGCTCTAACCAGACGTGGGTACGTTTACGGGCCTCCCCTCGATCACTCCCGGAATCTACACACTTGTCCAGTAGCCACAACTAGTTTGAGGTTTTCCATTTGGTTCTTGCGTGCATGCAGCTCTTGTATCTTATGGTGAGATTTACTTTGGGGGAAGCCGTGGGTGCCTTGTAACCCCTTGTTTGCTTTCTGCATGCACGCATAGGTTTGCGGCGTGAGCATTTACCACATGCTGAAGCGGATCGTCTCCCATGGGTGGAGTCGGGCCTCCGAAGTCGTGCACGCAACAACTAGGTTCGTCTCAGAGATTCGGCCGGACTCTAGCGGGTTAAACTTAGTTAGGTGGCTTCCTGGACTTGTTTGTAGTGAAGGAGAGTGTGAGACATGACCTCCTGCCGGCACACCATCGGAAGTGTGCTAATCGTAGGCATCAAGGGGTGATCATGCGTTTGGGTACATTTGGGGACCCCTGTAGGGTTAAATCTTTTCAAAAAGCCGTGTCCGTGGTTATGGACGACTTGGAGCTGTACTACTCGATCATAGAACAACTTGCACATGCTATTTCAATACTAATAAACTTGTGTAGTAAGCTAGCACAACTAAAACAATAAACCTGCAATAAAACTTGGTAAACGTGTGAGTGCCTTTGATACTTGCTTCTTCGTTTGGTCACGAGGAGGTGATTCATCGGTTGGGTTATGTTTGGTGTTAGTATTCTAGTTGGGTCTTTTATGCGCTCTCTTACCTTCTCTATTTAGACGAAAGGTCTAGTGTGTCTCTATAGTAAGATTCTTTTGTTGCCGCTAAGTCCACCACATAGCCTGTAGGCGAGCACAGCTGAATTTCATTCTCGCGAGTACGTGCCTCGGTACTCACCCTCGTTTTTCTTCTTTTTCCTTTCTCTTTCTCCCTCCTTTTTCGACAACCGTTGGCCCGATCTTCACAGGTATGGGAGCGACGACGTTAGCAAGGTTACCCTTCTGGCTTGGCCTGGGCAGGGTTATGGACACCATCGTTTATCTTCAGGCCTCTTAGGCCCATTTGTATTCTTGTCCGTACTCGGATACTATTTGGCTTTATGTATGATTTTGGATCTTTGTATGTATATTTGGATTCTTGACTCGTGGAGTCTTTGCGGTTATATTATATATTCTTTTGTGGGTTCCATCGTGAACTTGTGTAACTGTTGCTACCTTGATTCCACCCGCATCGCGTGCATGTTATTGTGGTGTGATCGCTACAATCTGCAAGGTGTCGGTTTTGGGGCATCACACCTATCCTTTTTAAAGATGCTAGAAAGTTTATTTTATCTTGTGATGAATGTCAAAGAGTTGGAAATATTTCTAGACGCAATAAAATGCCTATGAATTATTCTCTTGTTATTGAACCATTTTACTGTTGGGGATTTGAATTTATGGGTCCTTTTCCTCCTTCAGAAGGTTATACTCATATACTTGTTGCTGTTGATTATGTTAATAAGTGGGTAGAAGCTATACCTATGAAAAGTGCTGATGGTGAGACCTCGTTAAAGATGCTTAAGGATGTTATTTTTCCTAGGTTTGGTGTTCCTAGATATCTTATGACTGATGGAGGTTCTCATTTTATTCATGGCGGTTTTAGGAAGACTCTTGCTAGATATGATGTTAATCATAGAATTGCTTCTGCTTATCATCCCCAAACTAGTGGGCAAGTGGAGCTATCGAATAGAGAGATCAAGTCTATGTTGCAGAAGACTGTTAACAGATCTAGGAAAAACTGGCCTAGCAAGTTGAACGATGCTTTATGGGCTTATAGAACTGCTTATAAGAACCCCATGGGCATGTCTCCTTACAAAATGGTTTAGGGAAAAGCATGTCACTTGCCTTTAGAATTAGAGCACAAAGCTTTTTGGGCAGTGAAAGAGCTTAATATGGATTTTAAACTTGCCAGTAAGAAAAGGTTGCTTGATTTGAGTTCCTTAGATGAGTAGAGAAGTGAAGCTTATGAGAATGCCAGACTTTTTAAAGAGAAAGTCAAGCAATGGCATGATAGGCGAATTCTTAAGAGAGAATTTCATGTTGGTGAGAAAGTTCTATTGTATAGGTCTCGTCTCAAATTTTTTGCAGGAAAATTACTCTCGAAATGGGAAGGACCCTTTATTATTGAAGAGGTGTATCATTCAGGTGCGATAAAGATTGCTTCTCTTAAAGATAATACTATTGACGAGGGGTTAACTCGACAAATGTCCTAGATGAAGGACTTAGGATCGGGGGAAGAGCAACAACTAGAGATTCCGGGATCGAGATTGGCACACGATGTACCCAGGTTCACGTCCCCTCGGTGGAGGATCGCTACATCCTGCTAGCAATCTAGTAGATAATCACAATGGTGTTTTACATGGAGCCGCCGTAGGCGGAATATTGTATCTAGTCTATGTCTAATCTATCTTGTCTAGTCGAGATATTGCTTGTCTATGATATTCGATGTCTATGAGATTGTCTCCCTAGGGGCGCCCTTGCCTGGCTTTATATATGCAATCGGGCTAAGGTTTTACAAGTGTCCTAGTCGAATACGGATTAGAGTCTTTCTTCTTCTACTCCAAGTCATCTTCGAGTCCTTGTACTTGTCCACCTCCTTAATGGGCCGGACCCGGTATACTAATCCGCGGGTACCCAACGGGCATTCCCTCGTCAGTAGCCCCCGAGACTCAATTCGAGTTGCATACTCGGGTTGAGTCTCAAAACTTCAAATCTTCGACTTCTTCAAACTTCGACTTCTTGAAAACTTTGATTTCTTCAATCTTTGACTTCTTCAATTTTCGACTTCAATTCTTCGACTTCCTGAAATCTTTGGGTTCTTGAATCTGCTCTTCCGATGGGAGTGAAATGTCGAGTTTATTTTCTGGTGCGTGCCACCGACAATGGACTCGAAGTTTTCTTCCTCGCTCTTCATTGATGATCTTCTCGAAGTAAATCTTCATCGGGTGCGCGACCAGCGCTCCCGATGGGAGTAGCCCCCGAGGCTATGGTCGGATACTTGTAGTCGATCATAGGCTCCAATTTCTTCTTCTTCATCTCTTCTTGTCGAATTTCTCAAAATTATCTTTCTATCGGGTGCGCGACTAGCGCTTCCGATGGGAGTAGCCCCCGAGTCTATGTTCGGGTAGTTGTATCCGGGCATAGACTCAAGTTGTACTACTCGAGGAAATTCGGCTCCTGTTGAAGGACTTGATGATTTCGTCGACTCCTACAGAAAATATGAATAATTATTAAATAATTTGTCTCTCGAAGAAATATTGCGTTTGCATATTGCAACAATGATGTAGTAGTATGTAAAACAAAAACTCGATGTTTTTTGTGCAATTTTGTTGCTCGTACGTAAGACCCTTTCGTTAGCCTGATGCACTTCACGGCTCGATCAGCTACTCAGGTCAGACGTAAATCGATGCGTGTGCCGCATTTGAATTTCAAGATACTTGCTAAGCCATTTTATTAGCCCGACGCCCAAGATTTTGGCCTTGCCAACCGTTAGTCGAGCTTCATGCGACTGTAAACTAAATTGACAAGTATTCGACAAGGAACGCCACGCCAGCTACTAGGGCTTTCACAATTTTTCGAAGTCAATGATATGCAAGACGATTGTTCATGGCGGAGCCCCCGAGTGTTGGGTGCGGCAAAAGTAAATGATAATCAACTCTTGGAAGAGGAAAACTTAGCTTTTATCGGGTGCGGCGTGGTCGGCGCGGCGTAGTCGACGATGATGTAGTCGAGTTGTTGTCGTAGAATCACGATCACGATCGGAGGTGAAGTTGTTATCGAGCCCCCGAGCGCCGTTGGAATTGCTGCGTTGCTGATGTCGACAAAAGCGTAGGTCTTGAGGGTGATTTTCCGCACTCCAGGGCGAGTTGATGTCGAGCCCCCGAGCGATGCTGATAGTTTGCACGAGTGCGCGACGGCGAGTCCCCGAGCATGGCAAGCCGTAGTCGACGCGGATGGTGGCGCAATGTAGTCGACGATGTTGAAGATGACGTAGTCGAAATATTTTTTCCTCCGGGTTATCCATCGCAGTCTGGCTGTTCGTCGCTTGTAGTTGACTTGGTGATTTTATCAACAACAAATACGTGTGTATCGCAGATGCTGGTCGCTTGATTTTCTTTTCCTTGATCTTGATTCTTGCGACTTGGTCTTTACGAGAAAATACTTAGCTGCCAATCTCTTTTTTTTTTTGCGCCATGTGAAAGTCTTAACGTGAAGTTGCTCTTGTAGTCTTAACTGGATCTTGTCTGCACGTAATTTGCTCTTGCGCGGGACCTGGCCGCAGGCCGCTGGCCAGAACTTGATTGATATTCCAACTGCTGGCGCTTTAACTTGCCGATTAGACATGTAGACCTGTTTGACTGTCTGCCGGTACAGGTTTCTGCGACTCGGAGAAAAAACAATCTCGGCGTGCGCTTGATCTGCAACATATGTGAGCGCGATTCGATGTAGATACAGACTGCCAACTCGGAATGTCTCCGAGCAAGAAAACTGCGAAGCGATACCATTGACCAAGGACTCGATGATCTTTTGTATCAGCTAATCACTTTCCGGCTTCAACTCGAATTGCGGTCATCAGGTACCTCCAATCAACCCAAAAATATCGAGCAGTCCCAGACTGCCATCTGATCTGAACTGGTATCGACTAAATCAATCAAAAGTAGCTAGTTCCGATGTGAATCTCGATAACTGAATTGTATCTTGGAAATCACGTAGAATTTTCTTCATGATCGTTGCTTGATTTCTCTCTACTATTTTGGCTCTTTGCTTCATATATCTTTGGCTGTACGCGCTGTCGATCTTGACTTCACTTTTTTTTTGAACGATACTCGCAAATTTGACCTTGCTGTTGGAGATGATCCATCGAGATGCGGTCTCGCTGCTGCTGCCGGCAGCCGCAAAATTTGCTGATCTTGTCGATGAAAAAGCTAAAGGATCCCGCCCAGATAACAAAATTCAGTCGCCGCGATCCCCACGGTCGGCGCCAATTGACGAGGGGTTAACTCGACAAATGTCCTAGATGAAGGACTTAGGATCGGGGGAAGAGCAACGACTAGAGATTCTGGGATCGAGATTGGCACACGATGTACCCAGGTTCACCTCCCCTCGGTGGAGGATCACTACATCCTGCTAGCAATCTAGTAGATAATCACAATGGTGTTTTACATGGAGCCGCCGTAGGCGCAATATTGTATCTAGTCTATGTCTAATCTATCTTGTCTAGTCGAGATATTGCTTGTCTATGATATTCGATGTCTATGAGATTGTCTCCCTAGGGGCGCCCTTGCCTGGCTTTATATATGCAATCGGGCTAAGGTTTTACAAGTGTCCTAGTCGAATACGGATTAGAGTCTTTCTTCTTCTACTCCAAGTCATCTTCGAGTCCTTGTACTTGTCCACCTCCTTAATGGGCCGGACCCGGTATACTAATCCGCGGGTACCCAACGGGCATTCCCTCGTCAACTACGCAAGTGGGGAATGGTCAAAGACTCAAGCATTATATTTTTGGAGATTCTTATAATGAAGATATCGATGTTATTCAAGTGGTGACTCCGGAAGAATTCATCAAAGAACATATGGAGGAAACTGCAGAGTTTGTTTTTGAATAGTAACAGTTCTAGTCAGAAAAAGTTCGCGTTAAACTTTTTTGCTTATTCTTTTGTTGTTTTTATTAAATATGAAAAATCACGAGATGAAAATGAGTTGGAAACGGAGCCTGGAGGCTCCAGACCACCTGGTGGCGCGGGCCCCTTGCTAGACGCATCACCCTGTGGTGTGTCCGCCTCGGAGCTCGTTTCTGTCCCGGTTTTCTCCTGTGCCTTCGTTTTGATGTTTAATTTTTGCCTATATAACCCCCCGGATTGCCCGAGGTTTGTATACCGTGTTCTCGTCGTGTTTTTGTTTCGATCTATTTCTGTCAGGAGTTGTTCTCAATTTTAAAGGCACCATGGCCTCCGCAAGCAACGACAAGGAGAAGATGCCTCCAGAAGATGATTGCCAAGACCCCAAGCTGAAGGAAGAGGTTGAGAGTGAAGCCGAAGAAGACGAGATGGAAGAAGACCAGAGTCCATGCCCAAGCACCATCGTTGCAAGCATTGGAGTGGTGACAAGTCATGACAAGTTCAAGAAGAGTGCGCGGATAAGAACTGGAGGAGGTGTTCCACGCCATCCCTTAGCTCCAAGGACATCTTCTTCAGGCAACAACCCCTTCCATACTCTCATACATGAACATCAATTCCAAAGGGTGCCTAAAGAAAAATTACCCTCTAGTTGGGATATAGATCGTTCTAACCGTGCAGAGAAAGAGAGCTTTAAGCGCGGAGAAGGGTGGGAAAATAATTCCAAGAGTTCGGATTTGCAGTCCGATATGTTCATGAGCCGCATTGAGCACAATTCGGAGATGATTCGTAATCTCGCCTATTTTCAATCTCATTTTTATTCCCTTTTAACCTTCACAGAGATGATTGTATTGTCGTTGTTCTGATGATACTTGATGTTTGGAAAGTCAAGTCTCAGTTGCAGAACATTTTCTCTACAAATGACATTCCAAACACGAGGATTAAGCATGCTAATGAAATTTATTTCTCCAACTATAATAGCACACAAGCTCGTGGTTGCCGAATTATTTGGCGAGGTATGTTATCTTAATTTTACACATAAACCAAAATGAATTTTCTTATTTTTCACATCTAGTTACTACTTGATTGAATGTTTTTTACAAAGCTAGGATTTTAATGTAAATTAAAATTGAATTATACGAAAAAATAGAAGAGGACACCACATAATTACATCTCTTTTTTGGGGTGCTTCACATTTTTGCCCTCGACCCTCCCCGCCCTCGACCCTCTCCGCCCCGACCCTCTCCGCGCCACGCGCGGTGGCGCCGCGCCGTGCCAGGGTGCCACCCCGCCCACCTCCCTCGGCCTCCCCCCTCGTGCTCCTCTCCTCCGCCGCCGTCGCCAGAGGCGTCATCGGGCAAAGCCCTGGGGCGCGGCGGCGCCGGCCTCCATCATCCGATGTTCGTTCGGCAGCGGCGGTGTCCGCCCCGGTCGCATCTACCGGTGGTGCAACCGGTTGGCGGCGGCTGGGAATCGGCATGGCTACGACGGCCGGTGGTGTGCGCCGGTGGCAGGCAAGCAGGTCCGATCTGCGCCTGATGGGCTTGGATGGGCCTCATCCTGCTCTGCCTCCTCGACATCTTCGGCTCTAGCGACGGTCCTCCTGGGTCCTTCACGCTGCATGGGGGCATCTAGAGCATATGCCCCGGACATGGTGGTGGTGGCCGTCTCCTCCGTCGGAGGTGGCCGGCCAACTGTGGTTGACCTAGCCGACGACGTGTTCGAGCGACGTGGCATCCGGTGAAAACCGAGCCTCAACGTCGGTCGTGGCGGATGATGATGGCGTCTTCGGATGTTGTTTCCTTCATGAAGGCATCGTCTATGGTGTTATCTGCGTTCGACTCGGACTGCTCCGGGGTAAACCCTAGATCCGGGCCTTCTGGATCGAATGATGGCGGCGCTCGGTGTCGTTACCCCTGTGGGCATCATTTTAGGAGCAGACGTCAGATGGAGATGGTGTTGCTCTAGGGGAAAGCCCAGATCTAGGTCTCTCGGATCGGATGATGGCAACGCACGACGCCGCTCTCCCTGCTGGGGGCATCATTTTTGGAGCAGACCTTGGCTAGAGGTGGAGTGGCGTGTCGCTTTTTGTGTTGACAATGCATCTCGGTAGCTTGGTGCCGCGGAGTCTCGACAGAGGACATGGGCTGCGATGCGCGCGCAGGGTGGTGGGGCTGTTTGGTGCCATGGTGACATCGATGGCAGGAACTACGGAGTTTATGCGGATATTGATCCCGAAGATTGCTCGACGGTTTGTTGTGGATGACAGCTTCTGTAGCGTGTGCATGAGGCACTCACTAGGAGTCTACTAGCACGGATAAGCGCTCCCGTTTCACTTAGTGGGTCTCGGGGTATGTGATGTTTCCTGGTTTCTAGTACATGAGGGGTTTGTGTGTCTTCCGGGCATAAGGCCTTGTTGGCATGTTTTTCGCTCATGGTCAGGTGTGTAGGTGTTGTGTGGTGGCTTCGGGTTTTTTGGATGTATAATCTTTGTAAGTTCGTTATGGATTATTTTCAATAAATGGCCATACGCATCTATCGATGCAGAGGCTGGAGCCGTCTCTTTCGAAAAAAAATTACACCTCTAGTCATTTGAATTTTTTTTACAGAGAACTATTTATTTGTAAAACTAACCATGATTAGACTGTATGTATGTTTTTTAACTTGTTACATGCTATTTGGTTGCTGTATACAAAGCTAGGTTTTATATAAAGCACATTTTATTGATATGTAAACTCAACTTGACGAAAAATAGAAGAGGAAAGTACGTAATTCTCATTTTACACCTTAATTATTAACTTGTTGCATCTTAATTTACTGGTGTTTTACAAAGCCAGGTGTTATGTAAAGCAAAATTTATTTGATATATGTAAGCTCAACATGATGTAAAATAGAAGGGAACAGTACGTATTTCTGTTTGTACACCTTTTATCATTTGAATTTTGACATAGGACAGACTGGTGTAAGCCTAAGATCTTTGTCATGTAAGTAGAAAACTCTTTTTAATTTTTTGCAAACTTTTAATTTTGCAATTCAATAAGGGCTTGTAAATTAGGACAATCTTTTTTGCTAGTCTTTTTGTTTTATTTATTTATTTTATTTTTAGGTATTGATTTTGAAACCATCTTTAATCTCACAGGTGGGAATGTAAGTCAAAGCTCCTTACCAATTTGTTGTTCATTCTTTTGGAAGACATCATCGCTGACAGAGATTGAAAGAGAGCACAAGATTCAAGATAGAACCAGATTTTTGCTAGAGATTTACAAGATGCTGCCCATTTTTAGAGTAAAACAATAGGAATTGTGCAATGACAACTTTTTCTTTTTGTAATAGAGATAGATATAATCCGTAGGAAGTAATCTATCAGTATATTCTCTGCTGGTCGACTATAACAACTGTGGTAGTTTAAGAATAACAATGGTTTGGTAACATTTAGTTTGGTGTTATGTTTCTGTGATTTTCAATGGTATTGTTTCCCTTCAGGTCTCTTTATCAAAATACTCATGCTCACATGCCTATTTTTTGCTTTTTCTGAAACTAGATTGTTAATAAGTTGTTATCGATAACTAGGCAGACAGCTTTGCTTTTTTCACTAAAAAGTCTTCTTTATTTGTCGAATTTTTACTTAGCTTTTTTAGTGACATACCATTGAATTGTACAAAAATCCTTTTACTGAATTGGTAGAGTGTGGCTTCTGTTAAAACGTTTTTCTTGCATTTCATTCAGTAATCTCTTGTTTTCATTTTGATGTTGCATGGGCTAAGTCAGTAAGTTTGTAGTTGTTTCTTGCTGGGCAGCAAGATAAAAGGGCAAGAGAAGGAGGCAGTCGGTTTGGCACATTTTTCTATTCATTTTCCAAGGCTTTGTTCGCAGTGATGCTCTGGTTTCACCGGAAGGTACTTTTTTATAGTATGTATAATATGGCAAATTCAGTTTCTAGGTTTGATGCCAATTCAATTTCTCTAGTCCACACACCTTTCATCAAATATGCATAAATTACACAATCCATTTTCCACTGTTATAAAGTACATAAAGATATCAAATTTGCTTGCAATCTTCTCCTTCTTTCATGAATTGCCCTCCCTTCCACTGACCTTAGCCGCTTCTTCACTTTTCTGCTCTTTTACTCTTCTTATTCTTCCCTCCTTCACCTGCATGTTGTTTTTTTGTTTAGTAACTGTTTTTTAAATACGAAACTGAATGTAGTATTAATTTTTGGAGATTACCTTTCTTCTGATTTCTTGTGTTTTGTGTCCTTGTTCTTTTCCTTCTGGGAAGGTTGTACACCTTATCTAGATTTTTACAATTCTTCTTTGTGTGCTCATCAGAACCACAATGGCTGCATGTGAAAAACTTGTTTTGCTTGATACCTTCTCTAATAGACAACATCCTTGGTCTTCCCTTTGTGTTTGAAACATCTGAATTTTGAAGGTGTATGCTGGTTGAACTGTTTTCAGCATCTCCAGCAGACGGCACATGAGTTACATCGCGTGTAGAAGTACTCGCCAAAGGTTTAGTGGCGTGTTCTTCATTATCCATCTCAGCCATTACCTTTTCAACTCTCAACATATCCTGCAGCAGGTATGTACTTTTCTTTGTTGTCATTGAAGCATTTGCTGCAACCTGGACAAGCCTTTTAGACAACATATTAAATCTCAAAGTAGGAATCTCTTAAAAAACATGGGGATTCAGTACATTTTTCACACTCTGCTTGGTGTCTTTCTTTCGCCATCTGTCGATGATGTAGTTTTCAGGAATTTCAGGTACATTTAGGTAGAGCATAACCTTCAAGATATGTGAACTGAGAATGCCGTCCTTCTGAAAGCTGCAACAAACACAAGAGTACTCTCGTTCAACTACATCCATTTGAACCAGGTAAATCATTGGCATGTGTTCCTTCAATGGATAGTTTTCTGCTTGTGTGACAGAATAAACTTTGTCTTTTTTCATACTCTACCACCTGTAGTCTTGTGGTGTCTTTTAATTTCCACTGGAATTTCCTAAAAATGCTGATATTGTGCAAGTTGTGTGCTTGTCTCTCTATATATAGCTTTGACGTGTACTTGTCCAACTTTTTTGTCCGCTCAGAGTGATCGTAGTGATCCTCCCTGTCCATTATCGCATCAAGAATTGTTTGATATTCATGTAGGAAACTCCTGATACTGAATTTGGCACCAACACCTTGCTTGAAGAGTACATTCATCCCCTCGCTTCGCACAGTTGTCTGAATGAAGGGAAAAACTTATCTTTGGTGTACACAGGTACAAATTTGGCTCATACTTTCCACATTGTGTCAAAGTAGCTGATATGCCGCACTTGATATTTTTTTATCATTTCTTGCCAACGAGTTTAAAATTCTTCCACTGTCAAACGGTTATCCACAATATCCTGAAATCCTCATACAATCCTGATTTGCTTGGAAACATGTCCCAATTTTCTCACCTAATTTATTTTTAATATGGAACATCCACACTCTGTGAACAACATTTGGGAACACTTCAGATATAGCTTCTGACATTCCTTTGTCCTGATCAGTTATGATTGACTTTGGTGGAACACCATTCATAGCAAACAAGAATTGCTCAAAAGCCCAATGGAAAGTCTTTGATATTTCATTGATGATCAAAGCACAAGCAAATAGAGCCGTTTTTGCATGAGTTGAGACACCAACAAAAGGAGCGAAAAGCAAATTGTATTTGTTTGTCAGAAATGTCATGCCAAAACTCATGCAATATTCGCACTGTTCGTAAGATATCTTGCATCTTTCATCTGTCAAGAAAATACTCCTCACTTTGTTCTTAGCATCCAGCTCAAATGAATAGTAAAATCTAGGAGTTTCTGCTTGTTTTTGGTTAAATATCTGCACAACCTCCATGACGTCTGCTTGTTTTTGCTACAACCATTTCAACCTTGCAATCTGTTCTTGCAATAACTCTGCTCTTGCGCCGAGGTACAACTACTTCCTTTTCAACTTCTTCCTTTGTATTATTTTCATGTTTGTTACACTTCATGTGAAACCAAGTTATCTCGTTGTTCCTCTCCTTGCTTGTTGTTCTTGCTGATGCAACAATGACTGAAGAGAACCCAACAACATTTGAAAAGAAATTTATAAAGTCTTGGGCTTCTTCTTTGCTTCCAAATTGCTGTCCTATGTGTGGTTTTAACTGACTTTCAATATTATTACTGTTACCCTATCCCCTGCTGCTTTATCATTATGCAAGAAATTCTCAATGTCTTCTTTAGTTATGAACTCTTGTTCATCATCCTCGTTACCCGCAGATGCAGGTGTTGTTCTTGACTGAGCATGATGGTTGTCCCTTGTTGAATCAAACTAGTCGCCATGTGGGTCGCTTTCTTTCTAGTCTTGCTCATTTATTGGGCCCTCTCGAGAGTGCTCTTCATTTCTTTCTGTTGGTGATGTTGGTTTACTAGGTCCCTGTCAAAAACCATGTGAAGAAAATACCTCATGAAGCTGAATGTTGCTGATGAGAGCTTTTAGTAGTTTTATTTTCCTGAATATAAGTTTTCTTTTTATGCAAAAATACCTCATGAGGCTAAATGTTGTTCATCTTATTTACATCCCTCTCCTTTTCATCTACTGATGTTGTGTTTTTGTTGTTCACATGGGCAAATTCAGTCTCCTGTAAAACAATTTTCTAAAAATGACAGGAAAACATAGGAATGCTAATAAAATATAATATTGCAATTAATAATATTAGAACTTTTTGATCAAAGTTTTAGCATATTACCTCGTACGATCCTCTCCCAGTAAGGAGTTCCATGTATGACATCCCCTGATCCCGTTACATGGATGTGTAAAGAAATTAGTTGGCATTCATAATTCTTTTTCTAGTTTGACCATATGTCAAGAATCTTTATTTACCTCACAAGTATTTTCATTTTGGCTTCCCATGTACATCATGTGATATAAAAGCCTAGTGAATGCTCCATCCAGCACAACAGGCAAAGAAATTATTTTGGGACATAGGTAGAGTTTTCCAATTTAATTTTTTATTTTCTATTTTCATGTCTACAGATGGTCCTATTTTATGTTTAGAACAACAGGAGATAGCTATGTACTAAAATGTGAGAGTAGAGGGGCCTCTGTGCTTTTAATGTACTATAAAGGCAGTAGGCCGGCCACTAGTGGGGTGGTGAACACATGATATTTAATGGAGCCTTATATCCTCCTGGTAACAATCCTCCCACTCATACACCTCCTTCATTTTCATCTAGATCCTTCCCCATCGTTCTCAAGAACACAAATCCAGAAATCAAGGAGACCTTCAAGGTATTTTGTTCTTCCTGTCTCCTTTTCAAAATGTTTTGGTTGCACTTTTCTCTTATATTCTTTCTTCATGTTTTTCCTGCTGCTCTCTATTGCTTAGATGTGACTCCAGATCCAGATCTAGTAATACACTGTCTCCTTCCCTGTCTTTTTGCTTTTAGCCTTGCGTTCTTTGTAAGTAAGAACTCGAAACTCCTATGTAGAATGCAAGGAAACCATGGGATAGTTGTTTGCAAACATATATTCTGCTGCTCTTTTCTATTTTGGTGATGTGTAGTGATAGTTGGATTCTACATAGCAAGAATGAACCTTTTTATTGTAGTTTTTCTTACCTAAGTTGAGTAATGCACTAGGAAATTGCTTACCTAAGTTGAGTAATGGACTAGGGATTTTCTTCTCCATAGATCATGCTCAGACTTGTTATTCTTTATTTAGTGTAGAATTCATGCTGCCTTTTAGCCCTCTTGAAGTTTAATTGTGTTTTTATTTTGTTTCTTATTTATGAGTTCTCATTTTAATATGGTAGGTACTATCACAGATCAAGTATGGCGTGTCCAGTTTGCAAAAACACTGATGGTCAATGCAAAACCAAAATAAAGGACTATCAATCTTACATTGCAAGGCTACTAAATGAGTCTGCTAAATACTTGGTATGTTTTTCCTTTTAAGTTTGCTTTCTTTTTAAAGGCTTTTTTTCTGTTATGTAATTCCTTTTTAAATCTGATTCAGGTTATTCCATGCTATGAAAAAACAAGGTTAACATGATATACAAGAGGACACCAATTATGTTTGCTGCTGGGCAAACTTATAATTTTGATATATTGAAGAAAGAAACGGAAACTTTGATCATGGGACTTGCATGGAGAAGATTCCGAAAGAACTACAAAATGCAACAGGATGTCCTGGTTTCTTTTGACATGAGACTGACTATCAATGCAGGTTTTACCAGTTAGAATGACACCTTGTGATGACAAGGGCATAATCAAAACACCACCATCAACAAGAGAAGAAGTGGACTTAGAAGAAAGTGAGTCAATCTAGTTTAAGTACCTTGCTTTCTTCTCTTCCTTTCTCCTTGTTCTGAATTTTTATGCATTTTTCTGCTGTGTGTTTTAGTTCACGAGATGCACAATGTTCTTATCATCACAAGAGAAAAAGAGCTGACAAAGGAAAAGTTGATCAACTGGCACTCTAATGTAACTAGAAAATAAAATGGTTTTGGACAGTTGTTCATACACAAGCTTTCATCAACAAACGTCAACAAGAGCACTCTAGTAAGTCTTGCTTTTTTACCTTTTGAAATGTACTATAGAGCATTTTTACAGTAATCTTCTAATGTAATAATAGACATAGGTTCTTTTATTTTCTAGTTAACTATTTTTTATAGCAAGGTCTACCTTTTACAATGTAGTATAGAGCATTTTTATAGTAATCTTCTATTGTAATAACAGACATAGGTTCTTGTATTTCTAGTTAACTATTTTTGATAGCAAGGTCTACCATTTATAATATACTATATAGCATTTTTACAGTAATCTTGTCATGTAAAAACAGACAAAGCCTCTCGTATTTCTCTGATGCTAAAGCAGTAATCATTATTTCCAACAGCAAGGTCTATAGAACAAGCTGAAAAAGACCAAGCCACTTGTATTTACAATGTACTATAGAGGATTTTTACAGTAATCTTTTCATGTAAAAACTGACAAACCCTCTTGTATTTCTAGTTAAATATTTTTGAGAGCAATTTACAGTTTTCATGTCATGTAAAGAAAAGACCAAGCCACTTGTATTTTATAGTTAACTATTTCATAAGAACAAGATAAAATTGTGACTTCTATATTTTTCTCTAAATGTTAAAAATGGACAGAGAATCCCCAAGAAGATTGTTAATACTCTTCGGTTGGAGCCATCTGGTACTCTAGTTCTATCGGCCGGCAACACCGAAGATGTGCTAGGTTCATACAGCCCATGCAAAGATGGAAGAATGCTCTTAAGCAGTGAAGCCTGGGGAAAACTCATTGCAAGGAACAACTTCAAGATAAATGATACAGTGATGTTCTTGTTTCGCCCATTTGGTGAACTTTTTACATCAACAGGAGGCATCACTATCTCTGTGGATGTTATCTAAGTTTGGTTTTCTTGTTGAAAACAAACTTTCATGTCAACTACCCCCTCTCTGAATTTCTTTGAAACATATCTGTTTTTTCTGTGTGTGTTTGAAGGACATGGAATTTGCGTGAGTTCTTTTTGTATCATTGTGTCAGCTCCATGCTCTCTTTCGTTTGAAGGACGTTGGGGGGTTTTCAAATGTTTTTGAAGTGTGATGTTTTTTTCAAATGTTTCATAACAATAGGGGGAAAGGATGCAAGTGAAGTGCAATTACTTTAGAGAACAAAACAGAGATTTTAGCACAGAGGGTCCAAGTAGTTGATTTACCTGGCTTGGAGGAAGATTTACCATGTCTTCATCTTGTGGGGAGAGGGATCTTCTTCATCGTCCTAGATCCATGGCGTCTTCTGCTACCTGCCACCCTCCCCTCTCTTCTCGTTTCCTTTTGCGTGTTCTGGATCTGTTTCCCGTGGTTCTACCTTGTTGTCCAAGAAGGTGGGTTGTTTGTACTCTGCCTTTTGAGTCCGGTTTTTTTTTTGGTTTGAAAAAAACCAGGAAAAGGAAAAGGGAGACAGGGGACAGGAAAGTTGACTGTTGGGCTAGGAGAAAATAGTCGTTTTTTGACAGCTGCTTTTGTTAAATAGAAATAAGGACATACATAAAAGAAGACACGTGGTTGTATCTTATTGGACGAAAAAACGATTGTTGCTAAATTGGAAAATAGTCGATTGTTAAATAGACACTCCCTAATTTTAACAAGGATACGCATCACGCTGTCAACCTGGGGGAGTGCGATCCCAAAGATGATAGTTTGTGTTTTCCTAACAGAAATGAATGCACAACATCAGAACAAGCAACTTTGAAGGCCACTAGTAGTCACTTAGGCAGTGTGCTCATCAATTCATCAGTTAATTGGTGCGATAATTCATTACTAGCATATTAGCAGCAACCCAAGTTATAATATGATCACGTCAGCCACATAAGCCTCGACTAAGGATGGAATACCCTTTCTATATCTGTTTCCATATTTTCAAAATGAATACGAAAACATATATTATCAAATACAAATATAGAGTAGATATTACTCGAATACGGATGTGGATCAGATATTTCCTTAATTCAGGATGGACACGGCCACGAATAACAAGGTAATAGACTCATATCTTATAGTGAGTCAAGTGTTAAAATGATGTAATACACAATAATTTCAATTTCAATTATACAAAATTATGTTTTCCAATTTGTGAGTGTTTTTAGTTAGATAAATGGCATATCGGGAAAGAATTATTAATACTCCCTCCGATCGGAAATAAATATCGGTGATTTTATACAAATCACCAACATTTATTTTTATAAGCTATCATAATTTTATTCAGATACTAACCAATCTAGTTCCTCTTTCCCTTAACATCTCACGGACTTCAGAAATACGAAATGCATAAACCGAGGTATTCGCGGTGCTTCCTGAAATGAGGTGAACTGCCTCCGCAGTCTATCTCAATCACCAGATTCTGGTTTGTCCAATGTAAGGCTAGATTTAGCCCCTCTTCAATCGCTAGGATCTCTGCCTCTGTAGCATCATGACAGTGTACTAGCGCACGACATGCCGTGAAGATTATCATTCCTTGATCGTCACGGGGGATCATTCCTGCTCCTGCACCTTCAATCTTAAATGCGCCATCAATATTTAGCTTGGCTTCTCTAGGTGCAAGGAAGGTCCACTTTTGCCTTGGCTTGGTCACATCATTACAAGAACTATCTCCACGCTTAAACCCTTTCATGTCATCGACCACCATTTTTCCTTTGAGGATGTCTACATTAGGGAACTGTTTAATAAAGCGAAGGGAATTAACATAGCTTACCAAAAACCTTCGGGATCCTTCAATTAAGCGATAGGGTTTATTCTGAGTCATCTCACTATGGGCATGCAGATGCGCCATAGTATCATTAGAGTAGTCACTCTTTGATCACATGGTATGTTGTGTAAGATGTGGAGTAACCATTCCTTTCCGATGTTCTTGCGGACTTCCTCTCGCGGTAATGGCCAAACTTCCTCCATCGCCTCCCATAGTTGCTGTGCATAGGGGCAGCGCAGAAACACATGGAAGGAGTCCTCTTCTTCTATTCCACAGATCGGACATTGTTTAGATACATGCATGCTTCTCCTTGCCAGGTTACTATGAGTGGATATAGCATTGCGGCAGATCCTCCAGGAAAGGATCTTAACTTTAGGTGGAACCGGGCATCCCCAAATTAATTTCCATCCTTGTCTCTGACCATCTGGTCTAGAACTTGTTGCCACCTGATCTTGAAATTGTTTGCTCCCCTTCAATGCCAATTGGTAGGCACTTTTAACCGTGAATACGCCTCTCTTCTCTGGATGCCAAGCAATGAAATCCACTTCATCCTGGGTGGATGGTTTTAGCTTACTTATTTCATCAACGTCCTCCTGGTTGAAGTACTGTTGCAGTCTCGCAAGGTTCCATGTACCATCCATATATAAGAAATCGGCTACCCACCTAAATCGGCATCGGCCCTAGATGTTTTTTGGCATGTGTGTTGAGTTCCTGGGGATCCATGGGTCACGCCACGCACGGATATGAGCACCGTTTCCGACCCTCCAAATGACTCCCTTCTTGAGCAGTTCTAGGCCGTAGGCAATTGCATTCCAAGTGGATTAACTATTTCCTGTAAAGACAGTATCGATAATTGATCCATTTGGGTAGTCCTTGGCCTTCAGTAGCCGTGCACATAAAGTATGTGGAAACTGGATTAGTCTCCAAGCCTGCCTGGCTAACAGAGTCTGGTTAAAAATGCGCATGTCCCTGAAACCAACTCCTCCATAGTCTTTAGGTCGCATCATAATGTCCCAGGCAACCCAATGCGTTTTCCTTTTTGCTGTTTTCTGCTCACCACCAACCACAGTATTGCCTTACACAGTACTATTCATGAAACTTTTAAAGGATGTCAAATCATTGATGTATAAAACGGTTAGTAATGAAGGATTCATGCACATATTTAGTTGTCATTTGCTAATACAAAATTGTCGCATATAGTCTCAACAAATTTAAAGTGCATAAGCATTTTATCACGGCTTCTGCAAATAACTTTTTTTAAACGGGCAAATAACCCTTGCGCATTAGAGCAGAATGAACTGCAACTAAATACAACACGTGCGCCACACAATTCCAGAGATCATTAAAACATCAGAGATCTTGTTTATTATCTCATTCAGCAGAATCGCCATCTTGAAATATTAAGGAAGCAGCAGTATCAGGAAGTGCATCAATAGCGCAAAACTGAAATAGCACTATCAGTATCAGCTAAATTGTCTTCATACAAAATAACCTGAATACGTAATGTCAGGGCAAACCAACGTTTAGGACAATAATGATCATTTTTCTGTTTACATACCTCATAGTAGAAAAGAACTTGTTCTTCTGGAGATAATGAGGTCAATCGGTTCATCAGTATCCTCCCAACACGAACTGCTATATCCCTATCTGAACTCGTTTGTTTGTGGAAAAGAAATAAAAAATGGTCATCATGTGGAATCTGTCATTAAGAAGAATAAATGGGCACAAGGAGGAAAAAATATTTCAAAAGATGTAAAATTAATATAGTAGCGATAAGATATATACTATCAAGTATCACATGATCAGAAAGATTGCTGCAAGAAACAAGACACTACATGAACCTTCTCTTGTCTCTTTGATTAATGAACCTACAACACATGTAATTCTGAGTTCAGAATCTTACAACAGTTCTTTCCATTGAAAATTCCAATTAATAAACAGTTTTTTGTAGGGAGAGTAACATATCCATATAATAAAAATAAAAAGAAATCTACGACTGATGATCCCATAGTAGAGAGTAAGTTTGGTCATTGTGTCACTATGTTTTGTAATTGTGAGTTGGGACCAAAGCTTATCTATGTAAGAGAAATATGTATGCTTCCATATAATGGTAACACAAATCAAATCAGATACTTTTCATTAGAAATGTTAGACTACATGTACTGGTTAAGTTAGATTAGGACTCTAGGTTTTTTTGCCTTGTACTCCAAGTCTCTACTTACCCCCTTGTACTCCTATATATACCCCTACCCGGATCAGATTAATACAACACAGAAATTAGGGATTTACATCTGCATGCCTAAGTAACAGAGTACATGTATAAAAAGAACCTGCTGAATTTCCATTTCGCTGCAACAGGAACTTGAACATGCAACAATGCCTCTTCTTTTCATGCCCTAAGAGCACCAAGCGTGTTGAGCACCAAGCGTGTTGAGCAGACACGGAACTCTCAACAAACACCATCTCAGGTAAATGAGTGGTTTGGCGTTTATCTTCATATCTGAAGAACAAAGTAAAGATTACACAGCAACTCTCTATACAACCCTTTATTTTTCTAGGAGCTACAGATAGTGGACAGATACATTATCAGTTAAGCATGCAAAATGAACTCATTTAAACAAAACAATCGAATGACATGTGAGATCATGGTGGAATGATGATTCAGATTTCATTTTCCAATTTGCAGTTTTGTGATTAATAATTGATGTCCAACAAAGTAATACATGACTGATTCAACATTCATGGCTGAAGAACATAAGTACAGAACCGATATTTGTTATCCTCTTTCTCCAGCTGTAACTCCCGCAGAAAATCTCTAATACTTAAAAAGAATTTAGGCGTTCCGTTTCCTAGCACCGTAGTGTTCTGCCGATTTTTTTCATCGATCTCTTTCCACATCCGGCTTTTTTGTCCTCTCCACCGCCTAGTTAACCTAGTTTTTTTCCTCCCAAAAACACGAACGCCCTCTTCACTTGCCTCTTCCCCCATCATCTTCTCTCACTCACCATCGCCGCCGCCGCCAGACTACAGGTCGCCTCGCCGCTGATTAGTGCCACCAAGACGCTGCCGGATTCCGCCTACTCCTAGTTTCCCTTCTCGCCATCGCCTGTGCCCATTACTGTCACCTGGCTATTCTGCAGCTAACCCTAGCCGCCTCTACCTCCGATGAGGAGACGCCCAACGCATTCGCCTAGATAGCCTCCATGATGTGTCACCATGCTCAATTGCCGTAGGTGATGACCACATCGGAATGGAGTTTCTTCAAGTCCATGACCACCGCGAGGCCACAACTCGGGCGAGCCATGGCTGGCGGCACGTACCTAGAAAAGGCGATCGCACCGTGCGGCATGAGGATCCAGCCAGCCATGGCTCGCCGGTGTTGTGTCCTCGCGGTGGTCGTGGACTTGGAGAAACTCCATCCCGATGTGGCCATCACCGAAAGCTATTGAGCATGGTGACGCGTCATGGAGTCTGTTGAGGCAGAGGACATTGGGCATCTCCTCATCGGAGGTAGAGGTGGATAGGGTTAGCTGCGGAATAGAGAGGTGGCGGTAATGGGTAGAGGCGTTTTCGAGAAGGGAGGAAACTGGGAGTAGGCGGAATTTGGCAGCGTCTTGGTGGCACCAATCAGCGGCGAGGCGACCTGTAGTCTGACGTCGGCGGCGATGGCGAGTGAGAGAAGACGGCGGGGGAAGAGGCAAGTGAACAGGGTGTTCGTGTATCTGGGAGGAAAAAACCAGGTTAACCACTCGGTGGAGAGGACAAAAAAGCCATAGGTGGGAAGAGATTGACAAAAAAAATTGTCAAAACACTGCGGTGCCAGGAAACGGAACTCCTAAATTCTTTTTAAGTAGTAGACATAGAGATTTTCTTACACACATGCATGACAATACTGTATTCATTTAATTTGAAGTAATGCATGACAATGTTAAGTGGAGAACGGCCGCTCCATGTGTAGTTGAATAGTGGAGGAAAAAGGTGAAAATATTGGCCAAGATACAGGGCCGCCCCTGAGGGTGTGCAGCCGGTTCACCCGCACAGGGCCGCCCCTGAGGGTGTGCAGCGGGTGAAACCTATTCATCGCCTGTTGTCACGATTTTCACATTTACGCGCACCCCTTCGGTTCAATTCGCGGTCTGACAAGTACCCATATTTCTCAAATAGGCCTGCCCACAAACATTCCCCGCACTAGGTTTTTTTTGCGGTTTTGTTTTTTCTGTCATTTTTTGGTCGGTTTCCAGCTGGTTTTGTGCTTTTCTTTTTCCGTTTGTTTTTCTGTTTTTTATTTTTTATTTTCTATTTCATTTTCGTTTTTCTTTTATTTTTTAAAATTTTAAATTCTGTACAGTTTTAGTTTTAAACAAATTCGAATTTAAACAGATTTAGAATTTGTGCAAAACTTCGAATTTGAACAGATTTCAAATTAAACAAATTTCGAATTTTCATAAAAATTTGAATATGAACAGATTTCGAATTTCAACAGAATTTTGAATCTGAACAATTTTAGATTGGAACATTTTCGAATTTAAACAATTTTAAATTTGAACATTTTTGAATTTGAACAATTTTAGATTTGAACATTTTCGAATTTAAACAAATTCGAATTTGAACATTTCCGAATTTGAACAATTTTAAATTTGAACATTTTCAATTTTGAACAAATTCGAATTTAATTATTTTCGAATTGGAAAAAAAGCAAACTAGTAGAAAAAAACATAATCAAACAGCCAGCTACCCACAATATTGAGCTGTTGGGCCGGCCCACTAAGGATCCAGCGTTCCGCGTTCAGGCGTTTGTCCAGGAATCAACGCAGCGAGCGTGGACTAGGGACTCACCTCCAAGCGCTAGGGGCCTCACATGATGGTGTGTTACGTACAGGTAGAGCTAGGTGTTTGCCAAAATAAATGGTAGAGCTAGGCCTTTTACTTCGAGTGTTGATCCAATCAAAGTTGGGCCATCGTGATTTCTACCAGCTATAGCTTGTACACACGCAGCAGCGGGCTATTCAGTTTGTGGTCACCAAGTTCCTTGTCACAGGCTCACAGGTGCCTTAGTTCGCTGCAATCATCCAGGGGGTCCAAAAGCTCTTAACAAATAGCTCAGAGGGTCTTTTTTTGGTAAAATTTGTTTGAGCCCAAATCCTAGTGTTTGAATTAGGGAGAAAACGTTTGAACTTATAATTCCCGTTCCGCTGCCGCTTGCTGAGCCCACCTTGTCAGGTTTACCCATTATTCTAACAGAACTTGACTTTGTCAGCGTTAGAGTTCCGTTGCCACCGTCTTCTTCCCTGTTCTGCCGTCCTCCCCTGTTCTGTCCGCCCGCCCAGCTCGCCGTCGACCCCTCGCCGTCGCTACGCCGGAATCGAGCTCGCCGTCGCTTTGCCGGAATCGAGCTCTCCGTCGCTGACACCACCCTGGTGCTCGGATCTCCCACATAGTGGCAAGGGCTCCCCAGGTCGCAGTTCCGGCTCCTCCCTTCCCCCACAGATCTGAGCTCCCCAGATAGGAGATCTAGAATCGCTCCCTCTAATGTCTCTAATGGCGACGGCACCTATGGAAGCGCGGCAATCTCAGAGGAGATCGGCTAGCTGTCTCTAATGGCGACGGCGGCGGTGGCCGTTCTTGTGGACTTGGTGGCGGAACCTCATGAACATCTAGTTTCTTGTTATGTTAATTTTCACTGAATTCATCTCTATAAATGCGAATCTCAAAAATGAAGAACAATAAATGTAGATTTCAGATCTGAAATTAAAGAAGAAACACTAAATCTGAAAGTTTATAATATTTGGTTGCTTTAAACTTACAGAAGCTAGTTAGTAACACAAAAGGCGGCTTTAGCCTTGTCTATACAAAAGCTATTCTTCAGAGTTAGTCTAACACTAACTATACTTAACTGAAGAAACTAGGGGAGAGCAGCCTTCTTAGAAGTTGGCATACCAAAATGCTGCGAAGGGCTAAAGTTCATTGCTAAATCAACCAGAACTGAACGATTTCCCTTCCCGCCTAACTCTTGTTGCTTTTCTCCATTCAGCATGCACGTCGTGGCTTCCCCTTCCTCGGGCGGCTGCGCTCGCCCTTGGGGAGGAGGGCTTTCCGCGCTTCTGGCGGAAAAGCGTCTGGTTGAACCTGACCAGCAGCGCCGCCGCGAGGCATTCTTCAAACGAGTAGTACGGCAGATCTTGATAGGTGTCGTATTTCCTGGTGAACCGCAGTCGCAATGATAGATTAGTGTAGTTGTGGTTCACCGGCGGCGCATAAGCATGCCATATCATAGAACTCAATATGGACCGCTTCCTCGCCCGCTGCAAGTTCTTGTTGGTCTTCGACGCTGGGAAGCCGGTGAATGGCCGACAACGATGCTTCCCTAGCTTACCCCACTTCAGCTTCATAGCCCTTACCTCGGACAGAGCCGGTGAGCATCTAGACCTTAGGGAAACCCTCCTCCCCGCCTGCAACGCCCCCGACGACAACACCAACTTGGGGAAGTTCATGACAGCCGCTATTGGCACCTACACACCGGCTTTGACAAGGCAAGTCATTGCCTGCCGGATGGGGGCTTGATATTGGAGCGTCGGCGACAGCGGTGCCATGAGCTACGGCGAGCTTAGGGTTGGGACTGTGAAGTGGGGAGTGAGATAGGGGAGGAAGATGCATAGCAACCTTAATCTGCGCCGTAAATAAAATAACAGTTGTCCATGTTTATCTACTTGGGCTTTTACTTCATTTTTCTGGGTCCACTGTCAGTTAGACTGGGATTGCTATATGGGGTAAAGAACTAGATACCTCTACCCGTGGCGACCTCAACCCTAAATCACATTTCCAGTCGCCTTCCTCCCAAATCGGCGGCTACTGGGGGTTGGCCGCCCCGCCCACAGCGACTGCTCAAACCAACGCCGGCCGGGTGGCGTTCGACCTCCACGGCGTCCTACACGCAGGAATCCCTTCTCAAGGTAAGTGTAGGGTTTTCCCATACAGATTGCCCAATGCTCCGATGTAGTACTAGTTCAAGGGGCGGCACTAGTTCAAGGGGAATGTTCCAAAAATATTTCTACTTCTGTAATGATAGTTCAGTAATTTTGTAATCGATATTTCGCAATAGGAGTGGTTCATATGTTCACTGAGTCTGCTTGATTGTTCTATAATCAGAACCATATGGTTGCTATGTATGTTGCCCAAACTTGCATGCCCTGCCAAAACATTGGTTACCTATTGTATTTTAGTCTTTGTTCGGTTCGGTTTGTTGCCAAAATATTTAAAATGATTGAATGGGTGCTCTTATTCCAGTTTAAATTGTGTTGTATCTTGGACACAACATTGCTCCATTGTTCTAAAAGGGGAAATCTAGGACATGCTCTTGGTGGAGCTTTTAAAGCACTGTTGGAAGCTATGCAATGCTACTGGATATATTGACATGTTCTTGTTGAGATGAATTTTAAATGATAATTGAAAGCTATGTCATGCTCTTGGTGATTTCTATATCAAATATTGCATTCCACATCATTTTTTGGTGATTTTTAATTTGTTATTTATACGAAGAATATAGATGTGATGGGTTATGGGGTGACGGCACCGTGAGTTTGACCTAGAATTCAAAATTGAGCTAAGGAAATTAAAATAAAATCAAATAATTGGAAAACCAGCGCATAGAGTCATGGTATGTGATGTAGTATCTTGGAAAAATAGCAGACAGGGCATGCCAAGGATTCATAGGCACACTCTTCACAAATTTGGCATGCTTTTGGGAGCTTACGGCACCGTGAGTTTGACCAAGTTTTTCCACATGCTTTTGAAATGGAGGTCAGTTTCCAATGATCATACATAGTTAGGACATGCTCGTAGTGGAGATTTTTAATTGCTATTAGAAGCTATGTAAAGCTATTGGGTTTAAAATCATGTTCTAGTTTACATATTATAATTGAAAGCTTAGCCATGCTATTGGTTATTTCTATATCAAACATTGCAAGCTACATCATGCTTTTTGGTGATTTATAATTGATTATTTATAAGAAGTAAATAGATGTGATGGGTTATGGGGTTAAGGGCTCACGGCACCGTGAGTTTGACCAAGATTTCAAAAGTGAGCAAAAGAAATACAAATAAAATCAAAAAATTGGAAAACCAGGGCATGGAGTCATTGTATGTGATGTAGTACCTTGGAAAAATACCAAACATGGCATGCCAAGGATGCATAGGCAAACTCTTCACAAAATTGGCATGCTTTTAGGTCTTTCCAATGATGTCGGATTCCAATGATTATACATAGTTAGGGCATGATCTTGGTGGAGCTTTTAAATTGCTATTGGAAGCTATGTAATGCTATTGGTTATATTGTCATGTTCCTGTTTTAAAATGATAATGAACTGCCCCTCACACAATTACAGGTTACAATGTAACGTCATGAAGCATGCTACGACTATCCCTCCGACGATGAGAACTGTGTGATTGGGCACAGTCCCAGGACTTACCAGTACCACACCCATCTAGGACCGGCGCTGACAGATGAAGGTAATAACTTATACATGTCTGGTTATAGAATTTGAGAGATAGGACATATATCTCATTCATGAAATAATTCATGTAGGTCCCATCGTTAGGGGTATAAAAGGGGGCTCTTGACCTAGCATCTTGGGAGCTAAATAACATTGTTTACGAAAATGATGTACCAATGTCTTATGTCAGGATTGGCCTTCTCAAATTGCTCTCACGGAGGCTTGATACTGATAATCCGGTGATCCCTTTGTATGTCTGCTCTGTCAAGAAGTCTCTGACAGCTAAAGGGAAGTCAAAGATGGTAAGATTTCATTGTGCACAGTGAATACTAATGTGTTTGCTCAACTGCATGACACCCTAGTATCTATACTATCATATCAGGTATTCTCGAAGCCGTACAGCCAGCTCTATCTCAAGCAGTACTTGGAAGCAGGAGATATTATGGTGCCAGCCTACGCCGATGACCCGTATGCACCTGAAGGTAAAACTGAGCAGGATGTGCATTACGTCAAGCTTCGGATGGGCAACGATGGTCGTGCCCAGATTACAACTAACTGGAGCACGCTTGTGACCACCTCACGCATGTCTGTTGATGCCATGGCTGTGTTCGATCTTGAACCAGATGAAAAGGAAGTATTGTTTATCCATCTTCTGATGAGTAATGTGCCGATAGGTAAGCCAGTTAAGTGTTAACTTGAACTACTAATCTGGTGGTGTATGCATCTGCACCAACTCAACTTGTATGCCAGATATTAAGGCTTCAGTACTAGTTCTGATCGGCTGGTTTATGCTATATTTTAAGGCTTGAGTTGTAAAACATGTATGACATGTTATTTTATATGCTATTACGCTGTGCATTCTCTTATCTAGATTTTGGATGCCATCTATCTAGTCCGTCTAGCCGCTGGACCAGATAATTTTGTTTCCGTTTGAATACAACTAAGCTTAATTTATAGACATGTTGACCATCTGAGCATCACAGAAAGCACAACACGTTGCAATCAGTTAATACAAACAATTCAATTCACAAAATCATGTATGAGTTAAGCTGGCACTTCATCATAACAAGATGGTTTTAGTAAATAGAGTATAAGCATACAGAGAAGAATGCAAGTAATCATAGCCTGCGCAACATGTTGGCATATGGTTTAGACTACCAGGTCACACAATAATATAATAATATAATTAACTAACGGATAGCAACTGCGCAACATATAGGCTACATTTTTTCAACATGAACAGACATAGCCTCCTGCCTCATATTCAACAAGGTGAAGATGCACACATTCCCTTCTTTTATCGATGCTTTTTGGAGAACCTTAGGCCAGTTTGCTATCATCTGGGCAACACCGTTGCCCTGATGGGTGAAGCTTACATTATAGAAACCATCTTGCTCACCGCAATATGTTGGAATGGTGCATGGAAGATAGCGGGCAAGGTGGGCATTGCTGTACTTTGCTGAAAAGTACTAGAGTACAAGAATACAGTCAGTTTTTAACACAGATTCATGTGCATGAGAAGATTAAAAGAGTCAAGCAGATTACCATTTTTGTCTTCCCACGAAGGAAATGTGACTTCTTCATCTCACAGATATAGTATGGAACTGTTGGCCTCAGTTTAGCAACCATTGCATTGAGATCAGCAATCTGGCGACCAGTGAGATTGATATTGCTTGCAAACACACAGTTCTTGTCGAATTCCAAGTCACCAGTTATCTTGGGACCTAGAAAGAAATGCACTACTTAGTGATCTTTATCTCCATAAGAATGTATTAATAAATCATCAGACCCATGTTAGACAGATTCACACCTCTGCGAATGATGATAGTCTCACCCACCCTTGCAGGGGCCCGATAGGATGAGAGTGGGCCCGATGTGAGTCTACGTGCCTTGGCTTTAGGTGTCTTGGAAGATGAGATAGTCCTTGGCTCACTATCTGGATCAGGACCTTGATATGAAGGGAGGGGGTAATCCCTATTGGTTGTGGCTTTCTTGCATTTCTTGATAGCATAAGAATCATTGATTTTAAATAGCTAGAAATAATCGACAGAACGGTTCTTCCGGCTAGTACAGGCATCAGCCTAAAAATAGAGATTGTGCTTATTACAATGTTGTGTAGCACCTAAAAACACCATTGCCAGAAATAGAAATTTGTATAACCTGCACCTTAGTGGCGATATGGTCAATCGTTGGGTCCATCTGGAGACTTGCAAGCTTTTCTGAAAGAAATGGGCACCTATTTAGTGCAGGCATCTATTTCCTTGGAATAATTTACTATGCTATAATTAGCAGTATGTGCTACTACTATTTGCAATGAAAGTACCTCATTCCATACCCAGTATGAAGTGAAATCTACTACCATATCCAACGACAACTACCCTACAATAATTTAGTGCGTACAGAGGTTCCCCAGCCCTGCCGCCCATCCAAAAATTTAAACTCGACAAAATTCAGCATACTACATAAATTTCATTGAAATTTAGATGGTTTTTACAAAATACGACGAAATATGAAATAGACTAAAAGAGGTGGTCTTCGTCGGAGTCCTCGTAGGCGCCGAAGTTCACCAATGCGGCCGATTGTGCTGGCGGTGAATCGTTGGACGGCCCAGCTCCATCATCGGACAGGCGGCCAGAAACGATCCCGCGGCAGCGACGGTTCTCGCCGGCGGCGAGGTTCACCGATGCGGCTGATGGTGCTGGTGGTGAAGCGTTGGATGGCCCAGCTCCGTCATCGGACAGGCGGCCAGAAACCATCCCGCGGCGGTGGCGGTTCTCCTCCGCCGCGCGCTGGCTGCGGTCGTGCTCGGCCTCCTCGAGGGATGAGATGAAGGTCCGGCGCTCCTGCGCTCACTACGCCGATGCATTGAAGGAGGGGAGAGGGTACTGATGCTCGTGGTGCTGGCGCTCCGCCGCCACATTTGCGAGCCCTATGGCCACATCCGCCCGGAAGAGGCGTCTCTCAGCCTCTGATATCGCAGCCCTCGCCGCTTTGATGTTGCGGCGGTGGGCATGGGCGCGGTGGCAGTATGGTCCTCCGCCAGCCTTGCTGCTGCCGCCCTCCTCTCGGCGGCCATGAGCTCCTACGCCACCCGGTCATGGCGCTGCGTCTCGAATGACGCAACGATCGCTCTCTGTTCCGCGGCGGCCTCCTCCGCCTCCGCGTCCGTCGGCAACTCGGCGAGGAACTCCTCGTCGTCGGAGTCCTCCTCCTCCTCACCCTGCGGTGGCGGCGGTGGAGGTGGGGGCGGTGGTGCTGGTGGCGCGCCGGAACCGCCTCGAGGGAGCATGGCGTAGGTTGTCAAGAGACGGCGAGGCATTTTCTACCGGCGGTTGGAGGATGTGAACCTACCGTCGAGGCGATGAGCTATTTATAGCCGGGAACGGGGCAGGAAAACGAAGGAGAAGGGGCGGGAAGCGCGCGACGTGGCATTCATTTCCCGCTGACACGTGCTGTGACGTGACGGCTCACTGCCCCGCTGCAAAGCTGTTTCCGTTCACAGCGCCATTACTGGGCGCGGGAGACGAGACGAGTGGGGACGACGAAGCGTCGGTCGTGCCGCTGACAGTGGGCCACGCATTACTGGGCGAGTGGAGATGCTCGTAGATCTAGTACGCGACGGAGTGAAGAAAAAAAGGGAGGCGACTTAAAATCACCGTACGTGCTCGAGGCCCACCGCCGGCGATCTAGGAAGAACGCCTGCAAGGTTCCCTTGGAAGCGAGAGGAGAGCGGACGATCTTATCCGGGGACTAGGAATCGAGCGGCACTTACCAGCCTACCTACAGCGAAGGAAAGAGGACAGTCTTCTCTGGGGACAGGATTACGGCGCCGCGCAGGGGATTTCGTCGCCGGAGCTGCTAGGGAACGGTTTTCTGCAGCGCGCGAGAGGCAGGGGAGTTTGGATTTGGGAGAAATGATGGTAACAGTGGGGCCAGGGGAGTGGAGGCAAGGCAAGAGGTGGGCGAGGAGGCCACGTTACCACTCGGCAGCTAACCAGATGGCGTCGGCGGCGGCTGACTCGTTGCAACAGCTGTGTCGATGATGAGTGGGTCCACGAGCGTGGCAGAATAGAACACAAGCCTTATATTCTTAAAAAACAGAAAATACATAATCAGCCCACATTGTCTTATTTTATGACCAGATTAATAGGACCATAATACATGCCATAGGGGAGTTTTCACGAAAAAGCATTAAAATTAGACCTCAAACAGTAGAAATTTAGATAAGTAAATAAAATTTTAAAATAATATTTATTCTAACACTAGAGGAGCTATATCTTGACGACATGGTGTTGATCCATGGGGTCAGTGGGAATAATCGGTAAAATTGTTTGCACCATACAGAAGGTCACACGTGCACCATCCCATTCATACATCTTTCCATGGAACCTCACCAGATCTTGGTTCCGCATCTTGATGTAAACATAGCCGTCGTCACCATTTTGGTGAGATTGGACGATCCGCCACCTGGCATCCTGTATCTTGCTGAATAGAACACACGCAACCACATAACCTGCTGGTTGTAGGTTTGGTGTTACAATGGCTTCCAGAATCTTAGTCTGTCAAACACCATATGTCACCCTTAGCTGATAGATGACTATACGGGAGATCCTAGCTTTCTTTGCAGATTTGATATCAATATTTGGTGATCGCGGTTCAGGGTCATCGTCTTCAGGGTCATCGTCTTCGTCATCACCTTTTTTGTTCCCTTCATCCCCTGAAAAATTTCTTGGACTTCCTCCGTCGAGAGAACCATACGGATCCACGTCAGATTCAGGTTTCGGATCAGAATCTTCTTGCACATCCTCCACCTCTACAACCTTCAGCTTCTGACATAGGATACAACACGCGTTTAAAATCAAGATATGTTCCTTTTATACGTTTATACGTAGTACTAACATATTTTGAAACAAAGACAGTCGTGTGTAGTACCTTGTCATCTTTGCTAACTCCTTTGGAAGAGCCCTCTCCGGTGAAAATACGCTTCTTACCCGCTCCTCCGCCCGCATCCATCGATCAATGGTTAAGTTCAACCTACAATAGGGAGTAAATCATGGTTTACAAGCGGAAATAAAAACTATACGAATCAACCCTAAAATATTGATACATACCTCTGTAGCTTAGCTGAAGATGGTTTACCGATGTGGCAGAATTAATGTTAGCCATACGTCCCTTTTATAGAGACTTGCTAGGAACGGACGTCCCGATATTCACGTATCAGAGTAGTGGAGAATAGAAAGGATAACGTTTCTATCCATTAATCTGTTGCAAAAATTTCGACGGTAATCTAACAGTAGAGGAGCTATATCTTGACGACATGGGCAGTGTGCACCATCCCATTCATACATCTTGCTGAATAGAACACACCCAACCACATAACATGAGAATTCAGATAACATGGGCACCAGTAATGCAACAACAAACTCCACATACATTAACATAGTCTTAAACATCTGGGCATGATTGCCCAGATTCCACCATACATAATAAAAATAGTCTTCAAACATCACACAGTTTTACTTCATCTCCAGGGGGACAACACAGACTTAAACTAATCTTATGGAAACAGAACATGAGGGCCAACAGCAGGACCGATAACCGGGATGAGGCCACCCTTGACAAACTTTTCGAGGAATCTGCCATAGCGGCATGCTTCGCCATGGTGTGGCCCTTGTGCTTCTGCTTGCTGCCTACGCCAACGCCATTCGCGTGCTGGATCATGCTATCTAAGTTCTTGGTGACGACCTTGCCGCAGAATGGACAAGTTAGCTCCCCGTACCTGCGGAAAGGGATCTTGCCACTCATGAGCCGCTTAAGAACATAGCGACTCTTGCGGTCCCTGTCCTCCTTGTCGTGGCCCACATCATCAGAGTCGTCCTGTGAATTTTGAAAAACATAACAAGTGAGATAAAATAGGAGCACAACAAAGATCAAAGGAAATAAGCTATAAAAAATAACAATGCTGCCAAAATGATTCTAAATTGTTGCAGTGATAGTACTAACAGAGGCTAGTAATGTTGTGTGACCAATATTTGATGAATCGAGGACACACTATGGAATCATCACATTAATAAGCGCAGCAAATTAAGAAAATGTTAATTATAAATTTCATGCATCAGATCAATCATTTTTCTCAAATATAAATCTTGTTATCATAATCTCTACAATCAAATTAGACTCAGGTCAATTTAAGTCACTTGTGTTGATGAATCATTTGCAAGCTAACTACCTTTACACATCCAGAATGTAATATGATAACTATAAACCGATAGATATCATATGAGCAATCATAATCAGTAGAATGAAAGAAGACTTGGATGAATTTAAGTAACTTGTGTTGCGCAATCATTTGCAAGGTAACTACATTAACACATTCAGAATGTAATCTGATAACTATTACTCCCTCCGATCGGAAATAGCTGTCAGTAACTTAGTACAAATTTTATACTGAGTTAGTACAAAATCACCGACACTTATTTCCGATCGGAGGGAGTAACTGATAGATATCATATGAGCAATCACAATGTGAACAGTACGATGAACAGAGGGGATCGATCAGAACAGCTCAGAACATCGGTGCTGTCGTCTGAGGCCTCCTCCTTGAACGGTTCTGCTTGTTTGTGGTCTTCCTAAATCATGTACTCGATGGAGTCAGGGTCGTAGCCGGCATAGTAGTCATCGTACAGCACGACGATGACCTGGCCTGCATGCTGGTTCTGCAGATCTGCCGCAGGAGCCACGGGGTCCTCCATCTCCATTTCGTCGACGGTGACCATGATCGGTACGGTGGAGGCCGCAACGGTGACGGCGCGCCGAGGAGTGGCTGGTGCTCCCGAAGAAGACTCGCCCGCCACCGCGGCGATGACCGCGGGTGCATCGCCAGAGCTTCCGACCGCACTAGACTGCGGCTCGTCTTCGCGAGCACGCTTCATCTTGCAGATGCACTAAGGAATGAGATTGGTGGTGCGGTGGTCTTTAAGGATTGGGGTTTTTCGGCAGATTGGGGAAGAAGTGGCCCATGGTGGGAGAGACAACGAGACCGATGTGTTATATAGATGCTGGCGGTTTGGTTTCCTCTGGTGGACGCGTGGGTGTGGAATCATGTAGTCGTGCATGACATGTGGGACCCACATATACTACACATATGGCAATTGGTCATCTGTGTAAGTGGACCCCCGTCGCTTCGTTTATGAGAGAAGAGGAAATTGGGGAAGCAATTGTTTTGGGATCCAATTCTTTTCCAGGCCGCGAGATCGTGGGATAAATAGTGCACGACGGGTCGCTGGCACGCCGCGTAAGTAAATGCAGTGTAGCGCTTAGGGGGTGCTTTGGAAGTTGAACCCCCACGCGAGCCCCCGTTGCTTCGTTTATGAGAGAAGAGGAAGTTGGGGAAGCAATTGTTTTGCAGGCATGCCGCGGTAAATGCCAGTCTAGCGCTTTGGAAATTGAACCAGTCGCTTTGTTTCGTTTCTGAGAGAGCGCTAGACCGACGTGTCACCACGGGCCCTGGTAATCCGGCCCACTTGTAAGTGAGAAGCTGCTATCATGGGTAAGGATGTACGTACGTTTACCGCCAGGCAGTAATTATAGAGTCTCGTTGTTGGGTCCCCTCATTGTTTGACTACAGGCAGCACAACGACAGTCTAAAAAAGGAGATAGCGTGCAAGGGGGGAATAGAGAACAAAATCTTACCATTGAAATGCTTCTCATCGAGGTCACCTGCTCCATGAGCCAAACGAGTGAGACAAACTAGTCCAGGTTTAGCATCTGAAGAACGTGGGGACCCACTTGTCTGGGTAAGGTTTGGTCCGACGTGTGTCTGGGGCCCCACTTGTCAATAGTGTTCCCGGCCTTCGTGGGGCCACATGTCATTAGGGTTAGGATTCCTGGCCAGTGGAAATTGTGCGTAGCAGCAGGATGAGAATTGACAGGGCAGCGAGATTTGAAAGGCAAGTAAATTGACAAGACACGCCGCAGTCTGACAAGGCGTGCTCAAGAGATCTTAGTAGCATCATCATCGCTCACTCTACTCTGGCGACTAGTTCAGTAGATGGAGGAGTTCCCTTCCATGGGTAAAAAAATGAATAAATAACGGAAATTGCATAAACCACCAACTATTGCTGTCATCATTGCACAAACCACCAACTATTCGTGTAATAGCTTGCAACTAGGTCTAAATCACAACTTTGCCATATAATGAATTATTTTTTGCCCTAAATACTTTTTTATCCAATTTTGCACTGGGGCTACAAGAAATGCACACCAGGAAAATTGGGGAAAAATACAGGGAGGTCCCCTGGGGGTGTGGGACCCTAGAACCAAGACCAAACCATGGTTCCCACCCCACCTGGCAGACATCGATGGCACCGCGAGTTTGACATAGATCTCCGAGGGGGGCCTAGGGAATTTAGAAAAAATCACAAAAATGGAAAAACAGTGCATGGAGTCATGGTGAGTGATTCATCACCTAGGAAAAATACCAAACATGCCATCCCAAGGGTTCACATGGGGACTCCCTCACAGAGAGGTGCTTCCAGACAGGAGTTCTCTTGGTCTTCCTTGGCAGATGACCATGGTTTGTGCAAGTTCCACAGAAAACTTTGGAACCATGGTCCCATTTTTGGTGGAGATGTGCATGTTTACATTCCCAACCACTTTTGCAACTAGTGTTTTTCCAGTTTCCACATAAAAATGCATTTCCCATTTTTCGGGTGCCCGGAGGGGTCGAAACAAGTGCTTTTTTGTGAAGGGGCCACCAAGGGCAGTGTGCAGAACATCACCACTCTAATTTTCATGGGTGGGGGACCTACCAGGGATGCCACATCCAGGAGGTTAGGAATTATCTCGACCTGCTGCCATATAATGAATTATTTTTGCCCTAAATCCTTTTTAATCCAATTTTGCACTGGGGCTACAAGAAATGCACACCAGGAAAATTGGGGAAAAATACAGGGAGGTCCCCTGGGGGTGTGGGACCCTAGAACCAAGACGAAACCATGGTTCCCACCCCACCTGGCAGACGTCGATGGCACCGCGAGTTTAACCTAGATCTCGGAGGGGGGCCTAGGTAATTCAGAAAAACAAATATGGAAAAACAGTGCATGGAGTCATGGTGAGTGATGCATCACCTAGGAAAAATACCAAACATGCCATCCCAAGGGTTCACATGTGGACTCCCTCACAGAGAGATGCTTCCAGACAGGAGTTCTCTTGGTCTTCCTTGTCAGATGACCATGGTTTGTGCAAGTTCCACAGAAAACTTTGGAACCATGGTCCCATTTTTGGTGGAGATGTGCATCTTTACATTCCCAACCACTTTTGCAACTAGTGTTTTTCTAGTTTCCACATAAAAAATGCATTTCCCAATTTTTGGGTGCCCGGAGGGTCGAAACAGGTGCTTTTTTGTGAAGGGGCCACCAAGGGCAGTGTGCAGAACATCACCACTATAATTTTCATGGGTGGGGGACCTACCAGGGGTGCCACATCCAGGAGATTAGGAATTATCTTGGCCTGCTGCCATATAATGAATTATTTTTGCCCTAAATCCTTTTTAATCCAATTTTCACTGGGGCTACAAGAAATGCACACCAGTAAAATTGGGAAAAATACAGGGAGGTCCCCTGGGGGTGTGGGACCCTAGAACCAAGACCAAACCATGGTTCTCACCCCACCTGGCAGATATCGATGGCACCGCGAGTTTGACCTAGATCTCGGAGGGGGGCCTAGGGAATTCAGAAAAAATCGAAAAAATGGAAAAACAGTGCATGGAGTCATGGTGAGTGATGCATCACCTAGGAAAAATACCAAACATGCCATCCCAAGGGTTCACATGTGGACTGCCTCACAGAGAGGTAATTCCAGACAGGAGTTCTCTTGGTCTTCCTTTACAGATGACCATGGTTTTTGCAAGTTCCGCAGAAAAATTTGGAACCATGGTCCCATTTTTGGTGGAGATGTGCATCTTTGCATTCCCAACCACTTTTCCAACTAGTGTTTTTCCAGTTTCCACATAAAAAATGCATTTCCCATTTTTCGGGTACCCAGAGGGGTCGAAACAGGTGCTTTTTTGTGAAGGGGCCACCAAGGGCAGTGTGCAGAACATCACCACTCTAATTTTAATTGGTCGGGGACCTACCAGGGGTGCCACATCCAGGAGGTTAGGAATTATCTCGGCCTGCTGCCATATAATGAATTATTTTTGCCATAAATCCTTTTTAATCCAATTTTGCACTGGGGCTACAAGAAATGCACGCCAGGAAAATTGGGGAAAAATATAGGAAGGTCCCCTAGGGGTGTGGGACCCTAGAACCAAGACCAAACCATGGTTCCCACCCCACCTGGCAGACATCGATGGCACCGCGAGTTTGACCTAGATCTCGGAGGGGGGCCTAGGGAATTCAGAAAAAATCAAAAAAAATAGTGCATGGAGTCATGGTGAGTGATGCATCACCTAGAAAAAATACCAAGCATGCCATCCCAAGGGTTCACATGTGGACTCCCTCACAGAGAGGTGCTTCCAGACAGGAGTTCTCTTGGTCTTCCTTGGCAGATGACCATGGTTTGTGCAAGTTCCACAGAAAACTTTGGAACCATGGTCCCATTTTTGGTGGAGATGTGCATCTTTGCATTCCCAACCACTTTTGAAACTAGTGTTTTTCCAGTTTCCACATAAAAAATGCATTTCCCATTTTTTGGGTGCCCGGAGTGGTCAAAACATGTGCTTTTTTGTGAAGGGGCCACCAAGGGCAGTGTGCAGAACATCACCACTCTAATTTTCATGGGTGGGGGACCTACCAGGGGTGCCACATCCAGGAGGTTAGGAATTATCTCGGCCTGCTGCCATATAATGAATTATTTTTGCCCTAAATCCTTTTTAATCCAATTTTCACTGGGCTACAAGAAATGCACACCAGGAAAATTGGGGAAAAATATAGGGAGGTCCCCTGGGGGTGTGGAACCCTAGAACCAAGACCAAACCATGGTTCCCACCCCACTTGGCAGACATCGATGGCACCGTGAGTTTGACCTAGATCTCGAAGGTGGGCCTAGGGAATTCAGAAAAAAATCAAAAAAATGGAAAAATAGTGCATGGAGTCATGGTGAGTGATGCATCACCTAGGAAAAATACAAAACATGCCATCCGAAGGGTTCACATGTGGAATCCCTCACAGAGAGGTGCTTCCAAACAGGAGTTCTCTTGTCTTCCTTGGCAGATGACCATGGTTTGTGCAAGTTCCACAGAAAACTTTGGAACCATGGTCCCATTTTTGGTGGAGATGTGCATCTTTGCATCCCAACCAATTTTGCAACTAGTGTTTTTCCAGTTTCCACATAAAAAATGCATTTCCCATTTTTCGGGTGCCCGGAGGGGTCGAAACAGGTGCTTTTTTGTGAAGGGGCCACCAAGGGAAGTGTGCAGAACATCACCACTCTAATTTTTATGGGTGGGGCCGGGGACCTACTAGGGGTGCCACATCCAAGAGGTTAGGAATTATCTTGGCCTGCTGTCATATAATGAATTATTTTTGCCCTAAATACTTTTTTATCCAATTTCGCACTTGCACTACAAGAAATGCACACCAGGAAAATTGGGGAAAAATACAGGGAGGTCTCTTGGGGGTGTGGGACCCTAGAACCAAGACCAAACCATGGTTCCCACCCCACCTGGCAGACATCGATGGCACCGCGAGTTTGACCTAGATCTCAGAGGGGGGCCTAGGGAATTCAGAAAAAATCAAAAAAAAATGGAAAAATAGTGCATGGAGTCATGGTGAGTGATGCATCACCTAGGAAAAATACCAAACATGCCATCCCAAGGGTTCACATGTGGACTCCCTCACAGAGAGGTGCTTCCAGACAGGAGTTCTCTTGGTCTTCCTTGGCAGATGACCATGGTTTGTGAAGTTCCACAGAAAACTTTGAAACCATGGTCCCATTTTTGGTGGAGATGTGCATCTTTGCATTCCCAACCACTTTTGCAACTAGTGTTTTTCCAGTTTCCATATAAAAAATGCATTTCCCATTTTTTGGGTGCCCGGAGGGGTCGAAACAGGTGCTTTTTTGTGAAGGGGTCACCAAGGGCAGTGTGCAGAACATCACCACTCTAATTTTCATGGGTGGGGACCTACCAGGGGTGCCACATCCAGGAGGTTATGAATTATCTCGGCCTGGTGCCATATAATGAATTATTTTTGCCCTAAATCCTTTTTAATCCAATTTTTCACTAGGGCTACAAGAAATGCACACCAGGAAAATTGGGGAAAAATACAGGAGGTCCCCTAGGGGTGTGGGACCCTAGAACCAAGACCAAACCATGGTTCCCACCCCACCTGGTAGACATCGATGGCACCGCGAGTTTGACCTAGATCTCGGAGGAGGGCCTAGGGAATTCAGAAAAAATAAAAATAAAATGGAAAAATAGTGCATGGAGTCATGGTGAGTGATGCATCACCTAGGAAAAATACCAAACATGATAAATAGAATAACGCTGCATTTTCCATTTTTTCCAGTGGCCGGAGGTGTGAAAACAGGTGTGTGGGCCCTTCAAAAAGACTTTATTTAAAAAACACGCCGTGGATCATCTAAATTCCACACCCTAACTTTTCTGACTTTGGGTCACTGAAAGTAGGCCCCACGTGTGGTGGGCCCTACTTATCAGTGACACAAAATGGCTCGATTAAGTGGCGGTTTCTGGACTACAAAATGCGCAGCAGCCGGGCCACCCGTAGCAGCCTCCCGAGCCAGACAGTCAATCAGCTATCCTTCTTCTTCTACCTCTTCTTCTACAAAAATCACGGGCATGGATGCATACCGGGCGAGGAGATAGATGTACATGTATGGCTGGGCGTGCGCGTCGTGTCGCCGCTAGCTTGGACCCAATGCAGAGTCCCATCGAGTTCAATGCCCAGTCCCATCGTGGCAGTGCGCAGTGAAAAAACAAGGGGCTACTGCTTCCTATTCGTTCGTACCTACGGTGACCCTTCATCGACAAGGTACCAAGGGCTACGCTTAGATTCAAACGGACGACCGAGATTGCTTGAGATGGTGCCCAGGAGGCAAGGACATGGTGGTCAGCTGAAGCTGGTCCTTGACTGGGTAGCACTATTCTGCAGAAACCCACTTCCTCTGCTTCGTCCTGCCTTCCTTGCCCCTCCCTCCATTCTACGATGAAGCCATGCCTCCCCAGAAGCGGACCCGACCGGCGTTCAAGACCGATGTGGTCAAGACTAGGGCGGCGGAGAGGAAGGAGTTAACCCACTGGCAGGCAGATCTCCATGCAAGCAGCCTAATCAGTCAGGCCGAAGCCGTCCTCTCTTTCTGCGCACCAACGGACGAGGGGGACATTGTCTCCCCGGGTGGGTTTAGGGTTAACGACGCCTTGATCTTCTGTTTGTTTGTTCTTTCCAACTTCATAACCTATTTGATTTTGTAGGCCCCCAAAATCGACGGATACGAAGCTGCCCATGAAGACCATGGACCCGTCAATGGACTTCCTGATCAAGCCCGTTCCCTGGCTAAGCAAGGTAATCGCATGCCATCTAGTGTACTTGCTGATCAAGCCCGTTTACCATTGTTCATAACCTGCCTTTGGCAATGCGGCTAGGTGCTACGCATGTAGATCTGTATAGATTCAGTGTATAGATTCACTCATTGTTAACCGTATCTAGTTTACTTTGAAAACTATAAAAATAACTATATATTTGTGAAAAGAGGCAATATTAGCATTGATCTCTTTTATTGCCTGCCCTAAACTCCAGTGCAGGAAGCGAATGAGAAGATCAAGGCAGATGTGGCTGCACTGAATGTCAAGATACAGAGCCAACTGGCCGAGAAACATTCCCTCGAGCTGCACTGTGCTAGCCTAGGCTCACATTTGGATCAGGAGAAGGAGAAATCCCAAACTTTGGCGCATAAGGTTGACAAGCTTACGGCTGCAAAAGACTTTCTATCGGGGCATATGGACTACCTTGTGAAGATGCAGGAGCAGATGAAAATATTGCTGGACAAGGATAGGTTGACCATCAAGGCGCTGGAGGTGGAAAATCTGAAGCTAAATGCCACGTGCAGCGACCTTCGTGTGCAAATCACCAACGGCCTCAAAGAGCAGATCAAGAAGAGCGAGAGGACCGTGGTAGCCTATGAGGCCAGAGACAAGTCCAGAGATCTCTTGAAGCTGATGATCGAGAGCACTCGCAAAGCAGCCGGTCCACTCGAGGCTGTTAAGAAGGAGAATATCTTGCTGAAAGCCAAGATCAATGAGTCCGAGCGCCTCCAGCAGGATCAGATTGCCTCCAAGTAAGAGGAGATATGATATAGTCTGCGCGCTACGTTTCATCATCCTGTATGTCTGAACTTTGTGTTAACTAGCCTGAATCTTATGTTATCTGAACTAGTAGTGAAATGTTAACTGAACTATGATGTTGCATTAATGCTCTCTGTTATATGGAAGCAATTGTTGTAGGTACGCTATTGCTTATAGATAACTTGAAATGCTGAATTACATAGACATAACTTATTCATCTAAAATTTGTTTCAATCTATCTAACTTGTCCTTATTAACTGCTGCTTGCTTCAAGAGATCTGCAATGCAGTTCTCCAGCCTTTTTTTCTCCTCCTTCAGCTGGTCCCTCTGCTTTTCTGCCTTGAGCTTCAGAGAGATCTGAATATCTAGAAGATTTTTCGAAATGGATCCCACCTGCCTATCGGTCATTGTTTTCTGGAGTTCTTCGGCCATATTGTTGTTTATTTCTTCGAGCTCCTTCTTATCCTGTGATAGCTTGTAACATTCATCAGCAGCAGCACAAGCATCACTAATTCTCCCAATACTTTCCGATTTATACAACTCCCATAACTTGACCAAACATTTCTTCAGTGCGTCAGGCCACTCCGGATCAATCCACTCCAATATTCCACACTTCAGACCATCCTAACGATCAGCAGCATAGTATAACAAATATAAGAAACTATGAAATGAAGAGAGAATAACGCTATTCAAACATTCATTTTGCAATATAAATAATCCAAACCTCCTTTGCGCATCCTATAAACCTTTTCCCTGTGTTAGTGCCTTCGAAGGCAACAAATTTCCTTAGTTTCAACCCATGGTCACAGGGTGCCTCCCTCTCGATCGCCAAACCATCCCAATCTGGGTCGTAGATGGTCTGTGGCACCTAAAACAAAACCTAAACCTAAATTCCTAACCCCATAAACCAACACGTCGAATAAAAGGAACTCACATTGGTCCGGCAGTAGTCAAAATCGGAGAGAAGGCTGCCGCTGCCATAGCTTGTATCGTCGCCATCATTACAAGACGGCATGGTGAAGGAAGGAGAGAGGGGGGTAGAACTAGAGGAAGGAGAGAGAGGTGGTAGAGCCGGCGTGCGAGGTAGTGACTCAACGGTCAGTTTGAATATAAATATCTTGTTCTGCCTACTACCCATGCCTCCTACTACCCATGCCTCAGTGGAAATAAATAATTTATACACTTTCAAAAGGAAAACAACACATAAGTTGGCAATTGATTTTGGATAAATTAGGTAAATTATGTAGAATAATGACTGTCCCCTACTAGTTGGTATTTTTTGTAATATTTGATTTTTAGTTTTTAATATTTCAATTATGCATAGTTTTACTCTTCAAAATTGAAATGTATTTTACAAATGTGAATCTACACAGTACAAGGCATGTAGATACACGACATAATTTGTTTGTAATATAATACAACAAGTGATGTAAACAACTCTTATTATTTCAGCAGTCATTTTATTACAACATCTCAATATCCCAGAAATGAATTTATTACATTCTCTCAACATAGTCCTACAATAAAATTATAAATTGACACTAGTTTTCAGAAAAAGTTTGAGGCAGACAATATGAGATACAACATTTTCTAAGATACAACAACTTATTGCATGGAGCAGCTACAGCACACTCACAAACATTTACAGAGTGATACAGAATGAAGGAGATGAATCAAATAGTGACCAGAATTGGGTTGCACTTCTCACTGTAACATATCAGCACCTATGAAGCGGGAAGCTCAAAACTTCAAGATGACAGCCTTACAGCAGTCTCATCATCTCCAACCATTTCTGAAATTGCAACAACAAAAAATACCTTCTTACTCAATTTCTTCCTTCAGAAAACCTACATGAGATCGTCATCTTTAACAATTTTGATGAAATCCCTCTTCTTAAAGTGCCACCAACGTAAACGTGCCTGCTAATTAGGGCCCCAAGGACATCTCTGCTTTAGCTGCTCAAGAATCTGGTCAACAGTAACTGTCTTGGGATCTACCATTATTTCCATATGATCGTTCTGCACAGTAAATTCTTGGCCATCATCTAGTACTGCAGTGTAAGGATCCACTTGCAAAGCAATTAGATACATTTGTGAATGGTCAATAGCTGCTAGTTTACAAGCATCCATACCACTGGGAGCACCACCATCTGGATCAATACCTTTGGCACCCAACTGTGCATCTGGTGCATCAACATCATCAACCATAACAAAGAGATCCAACTGACGAATATCCTTATACTTCTCCTAAATCTGCAACAGCTGATGGGAGTGCTCAAGTTGTTCGTACACCTGATTCATGTTCATCCACACAAACTTAGCCTTCTGTTTGGATCCCCAAGGAATCCTAGCGTGAAGAATGGCAACAAGTTGAGAAACAGACACAATCTCACTACAATTCACATTCATTTGCACAGACTACGAAGCCACACACCTCTCCAAGCCATAATCTAATCTAGCAATGTACTGATGTACTCGGACATTTATTTTGTATGTGTTCTCTAAATCATCGCTGTCTCAAAAATATTGGAAAACAAAATATACAAATTAGTTGCTTCTCTCTAATCATACCACAATTTGAGAAAACATAAGACAAAAAGTATGTTTTCTGCTTTTGGATAAATTAGAGCCTTCAGATCTGAACATAATTTGAGATGACTTCCATAAGATAAAAAAATCTGGGTTTGCATGTTGGTTGGTTTGATAGAGATTGAGGATTACTTGTATACAAAATAATACCACAATTTCGAATAACATATGAAAAATCAGTCAGTTTCTTCTCTACAATTGTTCAGATACTGACAGTTACTCCTGCCGTTCCATAAAACATCCTAGTGCTATCGGGATGTAAGAGAGGGATCTGAAATATTCACCTCTGCTTTCTGGCGCTCACACTCACAGTAGAAAGCCCAATTCCGTTATTCTTTGAGATTTGTTCTTTTCCTCCAATCTGCAGGCGGCGCCGCGCCAGCGACGCCGGAGGGCTACCGCTCCGATTGCTCTTGGTCAGCGGCGCCATCGCCGGGCTAGCTCTTCGCTTGGTCGGCGGCGCCACCGCCGTCGGGCAAGCTTTCCGCTTCTCGCTGCTCCCCGCTGATGGCTTGCTGCAAGATATCTGGCTGCTTTCTTGGCTTGCAGCTCCAGCAATCGCCGCTCCTGGCGGCGATGGTGCCTCTCGTTTCTTGCTGGTAGACATGCGCCGCTGCCGGAATTCGATTCCGACCTAGGGGGGGTCTAGGTTTGGAAGGACAAGAAAGGGGATTTGTTCGTACTGAGAGTTGCAGGTGGAGTTGACATACTGTGAACTAACGAGGCAACATAACGGAGACACCTGACAAGCAGGACCCACTCGCTCGGCACATAACGGAGAAATACTGACATGCGGGACCGCAATGGGCCCAAAACGGGAGAAGTCACGGCAATATTTGGTTTGTCCTCATTTCGTTCAGAATGGGCCCTCTGAGGAATTACCTACCCAACTTTTCAAATGGCGTCTATTACAAGCAACTAAGGCACCTGTGAGCCTATGGCAAGGAACTCGGTGACCGCAAACAAAATATCCCAGCAGCAGCTGAGCAGCCAGGTGGGCCTGCTGCACGCATTATTGCTGAATATCTTGCTAAAAAAATAGCAGTATCACTCATGAGAAAAAAGGGTTTTGCTAAAGAAAAAAAAGGATGGTGAGCGCATCGACTCTAGGTCCAATCTCCTCAGCTTCACCTCTCGATAAAATCACTACGAGTAGTTGTTATTGTCATGTTTATATGGAGATTTTAGGGAAAATTTTCTTTAATATTTAAATTGCTATTAAAAAAATACCCCTACTTTTTGTGAAAAGGGCCTATATTTTTGTCTTGCACCGGGCCTCTGGTATGTCAGGACCGGCCCTGCCAGGATATTGGAACCGGCAATGTCCTGAAAAACCCATCTGTTAACCAAAATTCGTTTTCGTTAAGCTAAAACGACTGTTGCAATTACCACAAGGTTACAAAGAGGCGTAATTACCAATCCACAACCCAAGTAGTACTATTATTTCTCCGTCGCCTGCAGCCGCCATCGCTCTATCGGAAGTTTGGGATCCATCCAATCGCCGCCATGTCCGGGAGGCCACCATCCAGTACCCAGTGGCCACGGTGGGCGGACCTCCCAGCGGATCTGCTCCGCGAAATCTCGGGCCGCCTGCTCCACGTCAAGAACTTCGTCCGTTTCCATGCCGTCTGCTGGGCATGGCGCAGTTCCCACGATCCATCGGCGACGAAGACCCAGTCTTTCTTGCCATGGCTCGTCGCACGGAGCAAGAACAAGGAGGACCCCCTTCATCTGAGATGCATCTTCTCAAATAAAAGGTACCTTGCGCCGCGGCCGCCATTATCTAAGCCATGGACAGACTGGGTGGGCGGCTCCGACGGCGCCACGCTCCGGTACTTCACCGCTCTACCTTACCCTATGCTGCACGACCCTCTCGTCACCGGAGGTGTCTCCACCGTGATACAAGCTTCTTTCCCGTACCCAAATGGTGAGTGGCCAGATTTTTCAAGCGGCATCATCTACCCCGACGGCACCATCCTTGTGTACAAGACATATCATAATTCCTTTAGGGGCACTGATGACTTCAAAGCGGCAATTCTGCGTCCCGGTGACCCAAGGTGGATGGTGGTGGAGAGGACGCTTGAATCCCCCGAAGATGGGGAGTTCTCTGTCGCGTATCACGGCGGCAGGATCCTGGTCACTGATGGTGCTGACCGCTGGCACGTCCTGGTGCCGGGCACCGCGGCAAACAACGACGTTGTCATCCCAAGGCCGTCGACGCCGGAGGAGCTGCAGTATGACATCTTGTTCAAGCATAGTTACGTCCTGGAGTCCAACGGCGAGCTGCTTTGGATGATGATTTATGTCTTCGATGATGATTGGAAAAGGGTATACGATCTAACACTCAGTCTAGTTCGCTCAATTACTATGCTGGTGTACGCGCTAGATAAGACCTCGATGCGGTGGGTGAGGAGGAAACACGGGCAGAACCTGGGCAACCAGGTGTTCTTCCTCGGGAGGCCAAACAGCTTCGCCATAGATGCTTCGCGCCTAGACCTTAGGCGTGACAGGCGGTGCGCCTACTTCATCTGTTACAACTATATATCTGGCGACAGGTTTCAAGGACGGTACTGCGTCATCAGGTACAACCTTGTCATTGACTCGGCCGAAATCATCCAGTGGCTGCCTAAACCATGTGCAACCGAGAGATGCACATGGCTCGTCTTCCAGCCCACCATGGCTCCAATGCAGGTATGTACACTATCCAAAACAAATCATATTGAGCAATGCCAAATATTTTATGCTCTGGTGAAAGTTTGATGGTTGGTACTAAATATAAACTTTATTGAATTTTTCGAATATGTAATGACCACCAGTAACCTTGTCATTTCACATGTTTTATAGATATAAGTTTGGACATCATGTTGAAAGATGTAGAACTTGTGTAAAAATTATAACATCGTGAAAGATATTTATGTCTAATATGTGGTTTTTTAGTCGGAGGCAGAAACATGCACATGATCAAAACGCTCACTTGAGATACAATATTCCTCTCTCACCAAAAAACTAACATAATAGAAATTATCATAAGTAGCAAAAAAGAGCAATCTTCAAACAAACAATAATTAACTTAAGTGTTATCTTTTTTATCTGTGTTTACACCGCAGCAGGTAATCATTAGTCGTTGGACATATGACTAATTCGCGAGCGTCCAAGCCATAGACATATGGCACGATGCGTGCAACGCAGGAAATGACTGTTTGCATTCATATAGTCACACATAATCTTTTGTAAGGACGCACCCTTTAGGAAATATTTTACAAATCTGGATTCCAACTTTTAGTGTTTTATTTGTTGCCCTCAATTTGACGAGATCTTTTAAATTATATACTACTTGTTTCTATGACTTATTATTTTGTATTTTAAGTTGTCACCGAAGATTTAGGAAAATTCCACCACATTGGTATTGAAGTTGTTACGTGAGATCTTTACATAAAGTTTGTTGCCAATTTATGTTTTAGTTTTAAAGAAGTCTAGAATTCTCTTGTCGAAACATACCCATATGGTATTAGAATTGAGACCTCTCCGATAATAAGTTGAAAAAGGAATGCAATTCGGGCAGATACTTTAGACTGCACAACATTAATATGCTTTGACTTGTGCGCTTAGCAAAACATATCCCATGCATGATCATGCGTGCATGCAACATAAATGATTTTTCCCTGCCTGACCAACGGAGAGTACCGTCGAGCTGACATTTGCGTAATATAGACTTTGTAGCCACTGTGTCCACTGTATTTATGATATACATGTAGTTTGTACCGAAACTACAGGTTAATCTAAAAATTGATATTTCTGCACATACCAGGAAATCCGTCAGAGGCTGATGGAGGTTCCAAAGTGGAAGCGGTTGCATATTGTGGATCCCGTTACTCCAAGAAGCATTATTCACACGGATGAATTCAGGCTAACGAGCGGCTGGGTGTGGCGCTACCCAAAGGAGCGGAAGGGAACTGCAGGCAAGCGTCGGCCTGGTGGCTCGCGGGCACAGGCGGCGCAACGAGCTGCCAGGTGGACCTCACCGATGGGTGTCCCTCGGATTGAAAACTACCCGCGGGAGGACAGCAGCCTCCTGCGGGAACTGCAAGGAGGGACAGCGGCGCGCACTGCTTTGGCCTTCATGAAGGAGAAGAAGAGGGTGTTGGGGAAGCGCCATGTTGATCAGGACATGATGCTGGTGGACTCTCAAGCGAGGGTTAATCTCCGGCTCAATGCCGGAAGTGACAAGAAGAGCCGAGGATCTGAGGCGCATGGTCAGGAGACATCAAGGAAAGATGGAGATGCAGAACCTGTTGAGGAGGCAGCCAGCCTGCCAGGGGCGGCTGGCCAACTGACAGGTGCGGAAGAGAGTACTTTTCAGGAGCCATGACGATCCTAGGATGGAACTGTCGGGGTTTAGGCCAGCTGTGAAAGTTCAAGAGTTAAGGAGTCTTATGCATGCCTAGCCTCCAATTTTGTTTCTAAAGCATCAGAATAAAAATTAACTTGAGGGGCTTAGGTGGAGGCTTTGGCTTAAGAACGTTGAAAAGGCAAACAAAGAGGACTAGCATTATTTTGGGATGAGAGTGTTCAGGGTGACCTCTCTAAATTGGGTAGGAATCTTATTGATGTAATCATTTGCAGTATACCCGAAGGAAATAAATAGATATGCACATTTCTATATGGAGATCCTCGGACACATGAGAGGCATAATATGTGGAGCTTGCTTCGCAAAATTAAACTCGTGTTACCATGTCCATGGGTAATGTTGGGTGATTTTAAGGAATGCACATGTGGCAAGATGAACATTATGCAAGGAGAAGGAGTGAAAGACAAATGTTATATTTCAGAGAAACAATATTCTTTTGTGTGATTTGGGACCATCTTATATATATGGGATTGTCACAATTATATGCTATAGGTTATTTAATTTGGTATATTGCCTTCATGGAAAACAATATTCCATCTACCTACTTCCAATTCCAAGTCACAACCTAGTAGGCTCTAGAAAGAATAAGTAATATTTTTCTCATGATGACCAAAGCAACACTCCACTGTGACCCTGATTGTGTCTTGGAATGTTAGGAAATTGGAATGGATTTGATTTCATGGAGTGTTAGGAATCAAGTGATAATTTCTCCCTCTAGCATGCTTGCGAATGCTATAGCCAAGATCATTGGGTAGGTTCTGTTCTTGGAGGGATTTTTATTGCACGGCCAAGGATTGCATGTCTATGGTGTGATAATCTAGAAGCTACTTACCTATCCATCAATCTAGTTTTCCATGCCAGGACCAAGGACATCGAGGTGGACTTCCATTCCGTTAATGAACATGTGGCGAACAAGTTGTTGGAACTTAGGTTCATACCTTCTGTGATCAAGCGCAGATGTGTTTACGAAACCACTTCCTATTAGACATCTCGAACCTTTCAAATGAGAGCTTCTACTCGAGAGTTGTATCTAAGGGGCGTGTTAAACGAGTTAACGTTGTTAGTATCTCCAAGGTTGTTGTAACTTGACCTTAGTATGCCATGCACCTCAAGTCAAGCTAGCTGACGATATATGTCAATTTGACCGATCCCTTGTAACAATGTCGCCCTCAAAGCTATATAATAAGAAGCTCTAGCGACCCTACAAGTTAAGCAGATCCAATCTATCTATGTTTCGTTATAAGCGTCACCTATCCTTGCATGATATCCATGGAGATCGGGCATATGGGAAATATGAAGGCAGTCCTTCGTTTAGGATGTGGGGAGAGGGATATTATAGGATGGGGATCACAGGCGGATCTAGTATCCCTCCAGCCCAGGCTTGCCAGCGGCAGCCCTGCTTGTGCTACTTTACTTTCTATAGTAATTTTATTGAAAACCTAACGTATTAAGCATGTTAGCCTAGGCTTCGAGAAATTTTTGGTTTCACCACTGCTGGGGATCGGCGGAGATGTATACCAAAAAATGGCCATATGGGTACACTCGCCTTCGATATATAGGCTTTTTGGTGGCATAATTAATTAATCTGTTTATTTGGGTGTAGAAAATAGTCTTATCCCTTCGAGTTTTGTGGGTGGTGGACGTGGACTGGTGGGGGCGAGGTGGGGTTGTATGGAAGCATGGTTCTTAATAATTAACGTAAAATATAAGTTATATTGGTAAGACAAGCAACATTGTTAAATTCTCCATAAAAATTCGCACACACTTACATTTTATAGAAATCAGTGAAACGATGCTAAATGCTCTAAAACGAAAAGGGACAACTGATTTTACAAGAAATCTATGAAAGCATTCCAGAGGCTCCACAATGAAAAAAAAANATAAAAAGAAATCTACGACTGATGATCCCATAGTAGAGAGTAAGTTTGGTCATTGTGTCACTATGTTTTGTAATTGTGAGTTGGGACCAAAGCTTATCTATGTAAGAGAAATATGTATGCTTCCATATAATGGTAACACAAATCAAATCAGATACTTTTCATTAGAAATGTTAGACTACATGTACTGGTTAAGTTAGATTAGGACTCTAGGTTTTTTTGCCTTGTACTCCAAGTCTCTACTTACCCCCTTGTACTCCTATATATACCCCTACCCGGATCAGATTAATACAACACAGAAATTAGGGATTTACATCTGCATGCCTAAGTAACAGAGTACATGTATAAAAAGAACCTGCTGAATTTCCATTTCGCTGCAACAGGAACTTGAACATGCAACAATGCCTCTTGTTTTCATGCCCTAAGAGCACCAAGCGTGTTGAGCACCAAGCGTGTTGAGCAGACACGGAACTCTCAACAAACACCATCTCAGGTAAATGAGTGGTTTGGCGTTTATCTTCATATCTGAAGAACAAAGTAAAGATTACACAGCAACTCTCTATACAACCCTTTATTTTTCTAGGAGCTACGGATAGTGGACAGATACATTATCAGTTAAGCATGCAAAATGAACTCATTTAAACAAAACAATCGAATGACATGTGAGATCATGGTGGAATGATGATTCAGATTTCATTTTCCAATTTGCAGTTTTGTGATTAATAATTGATGTCCAACAAAGTAATACATGACTGATTCAACATTCATGGCTGAAGAACATAAGTACAGAACCGATATTTGTTATCCTCTTTCTCCAGCTGTAACTCCCGCAGAAAATCTCTAATACTTAAAAAGAATTTAGGCGTTCCGTTTCCTAGCACCGTAGTGTTCTGCCGATTTTTTTCATCGATCTCTTTCCACATCCGGCTTTTTTGTCCTCTCCACCGCCTAGTTAACCTAGTTTTTTTCCTCCCAAAAACGCGAACGCCCTCTTCACTTGCCTCTTCCCCCATCATCTTCTCTCACTCACCATCGCCGCCGCCGCCAGACTACAGGTCGCCTCGCCGCTGATTAGTGCCACCAAGACGCTGCCGGATTCCGCCTACTCCTAGTTTCCCTTCTCGCCATCGCCTGTGCCCATTACTGTCACCTGGCTATTCTGCAGCTAACCCTAGCCGCCTCTACCTCCGATGAGGAGACGCCCAACGCATTCGCCTAGATAGCCTCCATGATGTGTCACCATGCTCAATTGCCGTAGGTGATGACCACATCGGAATGGAGTTTCTTCAAGTCCATGACCACCGCGAGGCCACAACTCGGGCGAGCCATGGCTGGCGGCACGTACCTAGAAAAGGCGATCGCACCGTGCGGCATGAGGATCCAGCCAGCCATGGCTCGCCGGTGTTGTGTCCTCGCGGTGGTCGTGGACTTGGAGAAACTCCATCCCGATGTGGCCATCACCGAAAGCTATTGAGCATGGTGACGCGTCATGGAGTCTGTTGAGGCAGAGGCATTGGGCATCTCCTCATCGGAGGTAGAGGTGGATAGGGTTAGCTGCGGAATAGAGAGGTGGCGGTAATGGGTAGAGGCGTTTTCGAGAAGGGAGGAAACTGGGAGTAGGCGGAATTTGGCAGCGTCTTGGCGGCACCAATCAGCGGCGAGGCGACCTGTAGTCTGACGTCGGCGGCGATGGCGAGTGAGAGAAGACGGCGGGGGAAGAGGCAAGTGAACAGGGTGTTCGTGTATCTGGGAGGAAAAAACCAGGTTAACCACTCGGTGGAGAGGACAAAAAAGCCAGAGGTGGGAAGAGATTGACAAAAAAAAATTGTCAAAAACACTGAGGTGCCAGGAAACGGAACTCCTAATTCTTTTTAAGTAGTAGACCATAGAGATTTTCTTACACACATGCAAGACAATACTGTATTAATTTAATTTGAAGTAATGCATGACAATGTTAAGTGGAGAAACGGGCCGCTCCATGTGTAGTTGAATAGTGGAGGAAAAAAGGTTGAAAAATATTGGCCAAGATACAGGGCCGCCCTGAGGGTGTGCAGCCGGTTCACCCGCACAGGCCTCCGAGCGGGGGTGAAACCTATTCATCGCCTGTTGTGACGATTTTCACATTTACGCGCACCCCTTCGGTTCAATTCGCGGTCTGACAAGTACCCATATTTCTCAAATAGGCCGGCCCACAAACATTCCCCGCACTAGGTTTTTTTGCGGTTTTGTTTTTTTCTGTCATTTTTTGGTCGGTTTCCAGCTGGTTTTGTGCTTTTCTTTTTCCGTTTGTTTTTCTGTTTTTTATTTTTTATTTTCTATTTCATTTTTGTTTTTCTTTTATTTTTTAAAATTTTAAATTCTGTACAGTTTTAGTTTTAAACAAATTCGAATTTAAACAGATTTAGAATTTGTGCAAAACTTCGAATTTGAACAGATTTCAAATTAAACAAATTTCGAATTTTCATAAAAATTTGAATATGAACAGATTTCGAATTTCAACAGAATTTCGAATCTGAACAATTTTAGATTGGAAAATTTTCGAATTTAAACAATTTTAAATTTGAACATTTTTGAATTTGAACAATTTTAGATTTAAACATTTTTGAATTTAAACAAATTCGAATTTGAACATTTCCGAATTTGAACAATTTTAAATTTGAACAAATTCGAATTTAATTATTTTCAAATTGAAAAAAAAGCAAACTAGTAGAAAAAAAACATAATCAAACAGCCAGCTATCCACAATATTGAGCTGTTGGGCCGGCCCACTAAGGATCCAGCGTTCCGCGTTCAGGCGTTTGTCCAGGAATCAACGCAGCGAGCGTGGACTAGGGACGCAGTGAGCTGTTGGGCCGTCGCTACACCGGAATCGAGCTCGCCGTCGCTTTGCCGGAATCGAGCTCTCCGTCGCTGACACCACCCTGGTGCTAGGATCTCCCACATAGTGGCAAGGGCTCCCCAGGTCGCAGTTCCGGCTCCTCCCTTCCCCCACAGATCTGAGCTCCCCAGATAGGAGATCTAGAATCGCTCCCTCTAATGTCTCTAATGGCGACGGCACCTATGGAAGCGCGGCAATCTCAGAGGAGATCGGCTAGCTGTCTCTAATGGCGACGGCGGCGGTGGCCGTTCCTGTGGACTTGGTGGCGGAACCTCATGAACATCTAGTTTCTTGTTATGTTAATTTTCACCGAATTCATCTCTATAAATGCGAATCTCAAAAATGAAAAACAATAAATGTAGATTTCAGATTTGAAATTAAAGAAAAAACACTAAATCTGAAAGTTCATAATATTTGGTTGCTTCAAACTTACAGAAGCTAGTTAGTAACACAAAAGGCGGCTTTAGCCTTGTCTATACAAAAGCTATTCTTCAGAGTTAGTCTAACACTAACTATACTTAACTGAAGAAACTAGGGGAGAGCAGCCTTCTTAGAAGTTGGCATACCAAAATGCTGCGAAGGGCTAAAGTTCATTGCTAAATCAACCAGAACTGAACGATTTCCCTTCCCGCCTAACTCTTGTTGCTTTTCTCCATTCAGCATGCACGTCGTGGCTTCCCCTTCCCCGGGCGGCTGCGCTCGCCCTTGGGGAGGAGGGCTTTCCGCGCTTCTGGCGGAAAAGCGTCTGGTTGAACCTGACCAGCAGCGCCGCCGCGAGGCATTCTTCAAACGAGTAGTACGGCAGATCTTGATAGGTGTCGTATTTCTTGGTGAACCGCAGTCGCAATGATAGATCAGTGTAGTTGTGGTTTACCGGCGGCGCATAAGCATGCCATATCATAGAACTCAATATGGACCGCTTCCTCGCCCGCTGCAAGTTCTTGTTGGTCTTCGACGCTGGGAAGCCGGTGAATGGCCGACGACGATGCTTCCCGAGCTTACCCCACTTCAGCTTCATAGCCCTTACCTCGGACAGAGCCAGTGAGCATCTAGACCTTAGGGAAACCCTCCTCCCCGCCTGCAACGCCCCCGATGACAACACCAACTTGGGGAAGTTCATGACAGCCGCTATTGGCACCTACACACCGGCTTTGACAAGGCAAGTCATTGCCTGCCGGATGGGGGCTTGATATTGGAGCATCGGCGACAGCGGTGCCATGAGCTATAGCGAGCTTAGGGTTGGGACTGTGAAGTGGGGAGTGAGACAGGGGAGGAAGATGCGTAGCAGCCTTAATCTGCGCCGTAAATAAAATAACAGTTGTCCATGTTTATCTACTTGGGCTTTTACTTCATTTTTCTAGGTCCACTGTCAGTTAGACTGGGATTGCTATATGGGGTAAAGAACTAGATACCTCTACCCGTGGCGACCTCAACCCTAAATCACATTTCCAATCGCCTTCCTCCCAAATCGGTGGCTGCTGGGGGTTGCCCCCCCCCCCACAGCGACTGCTCAAACCAACGCCGGCCGGCCGGGTGGTGTTCGACCTCCACGGCGTCCTACACGCAGGAATCCCTTCTCAAGGTAAGTGTAGGGTTTTCCCATACGGATTGCCCAATGCTCCGATGTAGTACTAGTTCAAGGGGCGGCACTAGTTCAAGGGGAATGTTCCAAAAATATTTCTACTTCTGTAATGATAGTTCAGTAATTTCGTAATCGATATTTCGCAATAGGAGTGGTTCATATGGTCACTGAGCCTGCTTGATTGTTCTATAATCAGAACCATATGGTTGCTATGTATGTTGCCCAAACTTGCATGCCCTGCCAAAACATTGGTTACCTATTGTATTTTAGTCTTTGTTCGGTTCGGTTTGTTGCCAAAATATTTAAAATGATTGAATGGGTGCTCTTATTCCAGTTTAAATTGTGTTGTATCTCGGACACAACATTGCTCCATTGTGCTAAAAGGGGAAATCTAGGACATGCTCTTGGTGGAGCTTTTAAAGCACTGTTGGAAGCTATGCAATGCTACTGGATATATTGACATGTTCTTGTTGAGATGAATTTTAAATGATAATTGAAAGCTATGTCATGCTCTTGGTGATTTCTATATCAAATATTGCATTCCACATCATTTTTTTGGTGATTTTTAATTTGTTATTTATACGAAGAATATTGATGTGATGGGTTATGGGGTGACGGCACCGTGAGTTTGACCTAGAATTGAAAATTGAGCTAAGGAAATTAAAATAAAATCAAATAATTGGAAAACCAGCGCATAGAGTCATGGTATGTGATGTAGTATCTTGGAAAAATAGCAAACAGGGCATGCCAAGGATTCATAGGCACACTCTTCACAAATTTGGCATGCTTTTGGGAGCTTACGGCACCGTGAGTTTGACCAAGTTTTTCCACATGCTTTTGAAATGGAGGTCAGTTTCCAATGATCATACATAGTTAGGACATGCTCGTGGTGGAGCTTTTTAATTGCTATTAGAAGCTATGTAAAGCTATTGGGTTTAAAATCATGTTCTAGTTTACATATTATAATTGAAAGCTTAGCCATGCTATTGGTTATTTCTATATCAAACATTGCAAGCTACATCATGCTTTTTGGTGATTTATAATTGATTATTTATAAGAAGTAAATAGATGTGATGGGTTATGGGGTTAAGGGCTCACGGCACCGTGAGTTTGACCAAGATTTCAAAAGTGAGCAAAAGAAATACAAATAAAATCGAAAAATTGGAAAACCAGCGCATGGAGTCATTGTATGTGATGTAATACCTTGGAAAAATACCAAACATGGCATGCCAAGGATTCATAGACGAACTCTTCACAAAATTGGCATGCTTTTAGGTCTTTCCAATGATGTCGGATTCCAATGATTATACATAGTTAGGACATGATCTTGGTGGAGCTTTTAAATTGCTATTGGAAGCTATGTAATGCTATTGGTTATATTGTCATGTTCCTGTTTTAAAATGATAATGAACTGCCCCTCACACAATTACAGGTTACAATGGAACGTCATGAAGCATGCTACGACTATCCCTCCGATGATGAGAACTGTGTGATTGGGCACAGTCCCAGGACTTACCACACCCATCTAGGACCGGCGCTGACAGATGAAGGTAATAACTTATACATGTCTGGTTATAGAATTTGAGAGATAGGACATATATCTCATTCATGAAATAATTCATGTAGGTCCCATCGTTAGGGGTATAAAAGGGGGCTCTTGACCTAGCATCTTGGGAGCTAAATAACATCGTTTACGAAAATGATGTATCAATGTCTTATGTAAGGATTGGCCTTCTCAAATTGCTCTCACGGAGGCTTGATACTGATAATCCGGTGATCCCTTTGTATGTCTGCTCTATCAAGAAGTCTCTGACAGCTATAGGGAAGTCAAAGATGGTAAGATTTCATTGTGCACAGTGAATACTAATGTGTTTGCTCAACTGCATGACACCCTAGTATCTATACTATCATATCAGGTATTCTCGAAGCCGTACAGCCAGCTCTATCTCAAGCAGTACCTGGAAGCAGGAGATATTATGGTGTCAGCCTACGCCGATGACCCGTATGCACCTGAAGGTGAAACTGAGCAGGATGTGCATTACGTCAAGCTTCGGATGGGCAATGATGGTCGTGCCCAGATTACAACTAACTGGAGCATGCTTGTGACCACCTCACGCATGTCTGTTGATGACATGGCTGTGTTCGATCTTGAACCAGATGAAAAGGAAGTACTGTTTATCCATCTTCTGATGAGTAATGTGCCGATAGGTAAGCCAGTTAAGTGTTAACTTGAACTACTAATCTGGTGGTGTATGCATCTGCACCAACTCAACTTGTATGCCAGATATTAAGGCTTTAGTACTAGTTCTGATCGGCTGGTTTATGCTATATTTTAAGGCTTGAGTTGTAAAACATGTATGACATGTTATTTTATATGCTATTACGCTGTGCATTCTCTTATCTAGATTTTGGATGCCATCTATCTAGTCCGTCTAGCCGCTGGACCAGATAATTTTGTTTCCGTTTGAATACAACTAAGCTTAATTTATAGACATGTTGACCATCTGAGCATCACAAAAAGCACAACACGTTGCAATCAGTTAATACAAACAATTCAATTCACAAAATCATGTATGAGTTAAACCGGCACTTCATCATAACAAGATGGTTTTAGTAAATAAAGTATAAGCATACAGAGAAGAATGCAAGTAATCATAGCATGCGCAACATGTTGGCATATGGTTTAGACTACCAGGTCACACAATAATATAATAATATAATTAACTAACTGATAGCAACTGCGCAACATATAGGCTACATTTTTTCAACATGAACAGACATAGCCTCCTGCCTCACATTCAACAAGGTGAAGATGCACACATTCCCTTCTTTTATCGATGCTTTTTGGAGAACCTTAGGCCAGTTTGCTGTCATCTGGGCAACACCGTTGCCCTGATGGGTGAAGCTTACATTATAAAAACCATCTTGCTTACCGCAATATGTTGGAATGGTGCATGGAAGATAGCGGGCGAGGTGGGCATTGTTGTACTTTGCTGAAAAGTACTAGAGTACAAGAATACAGTCAATTTTTTAACACAGATTCATGTGCATGAGAAGATTAAAAGAGTCAAGTAGATTACCATTTTTGTCTTCCCACGAAGGACATGTGACTTCTTCATCTCACAGATATAGTATGGAACTGTTGGCCTCAGTTTAGCAACCATTGCATTGAGATCAGCAATCTGGTGACCAGTGAGATTGATATTGCTTGCAAACACACAGTTCTTGTCGAATTCCAAGTCACCAGTTATCTTGGGACCTAGAAAGAAATGCACTACTTAGTGATCTTTATCTCTATAAGAATGTATTAAAAAATCATCAGACCCATGTTAGACAGATTCACACCTCTGCGAATGATGATAGTCTCACCCACCCTTGCAGGGGCACGATAGGATGAGAGTGGGCCCGATGTGAGTCTACGTGCCATGGCTTTAGGTGTCTTGGAAGATGAGATAGTCCTTGGCTCACTATCTAGATCAGGACCTTGATATGAAGGGAGGGGGTAATCCCTATTGGTTGTGGCTTTCTTGCATTTCTTGATAGCATAAGAATCATTGATTTTAAATAGCTAGAAATAATCGACAGAACGGTTCTTCCGGCTAGTACAGGCATCAGCCTAAAAATAGAGATTGTGCTTATTACAATGTTGTGTAGCACCTAAAAACACCATTGCCAGAAATAGAAATTTGTATAACCTGCACCTTAGTGGCGATATGGTCAATCGTTGGGTCCATCTGGAGACTTGCAAGCTTTTCTGAAAGAAATGGGCACCTATTTAGTGCAGGCATCTATTTCCTTGGAATAATTTACTATGCTATAATTAGCAGTATGTGCTACTATTTGCAATGAAAGTACCTCATTCCATACCCAGTATGAAGTGAAATCTACTACCATATCCAGCGACAACTACCCTACAATAATTTAGTGCGTACAGAGGTTCCCCAGCCCTGCCGCCCATCCAAAAATTTAAACTCGACAAAATTCAGCATACTACATAAATTTCATTGAAATTTAGATGGTTTTTACAAAATACGGCGAAATATGAAATAGACTAAAAGAGGTGGTCTTCGTCGGAGTCCTCGTCGGTGCCGAAGTTCACTGATGCGGCCGATTGTGCTCGCGGTGAATCGTTGGACGACACAGCTCCGTCATCGGACAGGGGGCCAGAAACCATCCCGCGGCAGCGACGGTTCTCGCCGGCGGCGAGGTTCACCGATGCGGCTGATAGTGCTGGTGGTGAAGCGTTGGACGGCCCAGCTCCGTCATCGGACAGGCGGCCGGAAACCATCCCACGGCGGTGACAGTTCTCCTCCGCCGCGCGCTGGCTGCGGTCGCGCTTGGCCTCCTCGAGGGATGAGATGAAGGTCCGGCGCTCCTGCGCTCACTGCGCCGATGCATTGAAGGAGGGGAGAGGGTACTGATGCTCGTGGTGCTGGCACTCCGTCGCCACATTTGCGAGCCCTATGGCCACGTCCGCCCGAAAGAGGTGTCTCTCAGCCTCTGATATTGCAGCCCTCGCCGCTTTGATGTTGCGGCGGTGGGCATGGGCACGGTGGCAGTATGGTCCTCAGCCAGCCTTGCTGCTGCCGCCCTCCTCTCGGCGGCCATGAGCTCCTACGCCGCCCAGTCATGGCGCTCCATCTCGAATGACGCAACGATCGCTCTCTGTTCCGCGGCGGCCTCCTCCGCCTCCGCGTCCGTCGGCAACTCGGCGAGGAACTCCTCGTCGTCGGAGTCCTCCTCCTCCTCGCCCTGCGGCGGCGGTGGTGGAGGTGGGGGCGGTGGTGCTGGTGGCGCGCCGGAACCGCCTCGAGGGAGCATGGCGTAGGTTGTCAAGAGACGGCGAGGCATTTTCTACCGGCGGTTGGAGGATGTGAACCTACCGTCGAGGCGATGAGCTATTTATAGCCGGGAATGGGGCAGGAAAACGAAGGAGAAGGGGCGGGAAGCGCGCGACATGGCATTCATTTACCGCTGACACGTGCTGCGACGTGACGGCTCACTGACAGTGGGCCACGCATTACTGGGCGAGTGGAGATGCTCGTAGATCTAGTACGCGACGGAGTGAAGAAAAAAAGGGAGGCGACTTAAAATCACCGTACGTGCTCGAGGCCCACCGCCGGCGATCTAGGAAGAACGCCTGCAAGGTTCCCTTGGAAGCGAGAGGAGAGCGGACGATCTTATCCGGGGACTAGGAATCGAGCGGCACTTACCAGCCTACCTACAGCGGAGGAGAGAGGACGGTCTTCTTTGGGGACAGGATTACGGCGCCGCGCAGGGGATTTCGTCGCCGGAGCTGCTAGGGAACGGTTTTCTGCAGCGCGCGAGAGGCAGGGGAGTTTGGATTTGGGAGAAATGATGGTAACAGTGGGGCCAGGGGAGTGGAGGCAAGGCAAGAGGTGGGCGAGGAGGCCACGTTGCCATGCGGCAGCTAACCAGATGGCGTCGGCGGCAGCTGACTTGTTGCAACAGCAGTGTCGATGACGAGTGGGTCCACGAGCGTGGCAGAATAGAACACAAGCCTTATATTCTTAAAAAACAGAAAATACATAATCAGCCCACATTGTCTTATTTTATGACCAGATTAGTAGGACCATAATACATGCCATATGGGAGTTTTCATGAAAAAGCATTAAAATTAGACCTCAAACAGTAGAAATTTAGATAAGTAAATAAAATTTTAAAATAATATTTATTCTAACACTAGAGGAGCTATATCTTGACGACATGGTGTTGATCCATGGGGTCAGTAGGAATAATCGGTAAAATTGTTTGCACCATACAGAAGGTCACACGTGTACCATCCCATTCATACATCTTTCCATGGAACCTCACCAGATCTCGGTTTCGCATCTTGATGTAAACATAGCCGTCGTCACCATTTTGGTGAGATTGGACGATCCGCCACCTGGCATCCTATATCTTGCTGAATAGAACACATGCAACCACATAACCTGCTGGTTGTAGGTTTGGTGTTACAATGGCTTCCAGAATCTTAGTCTGTCAAACACCATATGTCACCCTTAGCTGATAGATGACTATACGGGAGATCCTAGCTTTCTTTGCAGATTTGATATCAATATTTGGTGATCGCGGTTCAGGGTCATCGTCTTCGTCATCACCTTTTTTATTCCCTTCATCCCCTGAAAAATTTCTTGGACTTCCTCCGTCGAGAGAACCATACGGATCCACGTCAGATTCAGGTTCCGGATCAGAATCTTCTTGCACATCCTCCACCTCTACAACCTTCAGCTTCTGACATAGGATACAACACGCGTTTAAAATCAAGATATGTTCCTTTTATACGTTTATACGTAGTACTAACATATTTTGAAACAAAGACAGTCGTGTGTAGTACCTTATCATCTTTGCTAACTCCTTTGGAAGAGCCCTCTTCGGCGAAAATACGCTTCTTACCCGCTCCTCCGCCCGCATCCGTCGATCAATGGTTAAGTTCAACCTACAATAGGGAGTAAATCATGGTTTACAAGCGGAAATAAAAACTATACGAATCAACCCTAAAATATTGATACATACTTCTGTAGCTAAGCTGAAGATGGTTTACCGATGTGGCAGAATTAATGTTAGCCATACGTCCCTTTTATAGAGACTTGCTAGGAACGGACGTCCCGATATTCATGTATCAGAGTAGTGGAGAATAGAAAGGATAATGTTTCTATCCATTAATCTGTTGCAAAAATTTCGGCGGTAATCTAACAGTAGAGGAGCTATATCTTGACGACATGGGCAGTGTGCACCATCCCATTCATACATCTTGCTGAATAGAACACACCCAACCACATAACATGAGAATTCAGATAACATGGGCACCAGTAATGCAACAGCAAACTCCACATACATTAACATAGTCTTAAACATCTCGGCATGATTGCCCAGATTCCACCATACATAATAAAAATAGTCTTCAAACATCACACAGTTTTACTTCATCTCCAGGGGGACAACACAGACTTAAACTAATCTTATGGAAGCAGAACATGAGGGACAACAGCAGGACCGATAATCGGGATGAGGCCACCCTTGACAAACTTTTCGAGGAATCTGCCATAGCGGCATGCTTCGCCATGGTGTGGCCCTTGTGCTTCTGCTTGCTGCCCACGCCAACGCCATTCGCGTGCTAGATCATGCTATCTAAGTTCTTGGTGACGACCTTGCCGCAGAATGGAAAAGTTAGCTCCTCGTACCTGCGGAAAGGGATCTTGCCACTCATGAGCCGCTTAAGAACAAAGCGGCTCTTGCGGTCCCTGTCCTCCTTGTCGTGGCCCACATCGTCAGAGTCATCCTGTGAATTTTGAAAAACATAACAAGTGAGATAAATAGGAGCACAACAAAGATCAAAGGAAATAAGTTATAAAAAAATAACAATGACGCCAAAATGATTCTAAATTGTTGCGGTGATAGTACTAACAGAGGCTAGTATTGTTGTGTGACCAATATTTGATGAATCGAGGACACACTATGGAATCATCACATTAATAAGCGCAGCAAATTAAGAAAATGTTAATTATAAATTTCGTGCATCAGATCAATCATTTTTCTCAAATATAAATCTTGTTATCATAATCTCTACAGTCAAATTAGAGTCAGGTCAATTTAAGTCACTTGTGTTGATGAATCATTTGCAAGCTAACTACCTTTACACATCCAGAATGTAATATGATAACTATAAACCGATAGATATCATATGAGCAATCATAATCAGTAGAATGAAAGAAGACTTGGATGAATTTAAGTAACTTGTGTTGCGCAATCATTTGCAAGGTAACTACATTAACACATTCAGAATGTAATCTGATAACTATTACTCCCTCCGATCGGAAATAGCTGTCAGTGACTTAGTACAAATTTTATACTAAGTTAGTACAAAATCACCGACACTTATTTCCGATCGGAGGGAGTAACTGATAGATATCATATGAGCAATCACAATGTGAACAGTACGATGAACAGAGGGGATCGATCAGAACAGCTCAGAACATCGGTGCTGTCGTCTGAGGCCTCCTCCTTGAACGGTTCTGCTTGTTTGCGGTCTTCTTAAATCATGTACTCGATGGAGTCAGGGTCGTAGCCGGCATAGTAGTCATCGTCCAGCACGACGATGACCTGGCCTGCATGCTAGTTCTGCAGATCTGCCGCAGGAGCCACGGGGTCCTCCATCTCCATTTCGTCGACGGTGACCATGATCGGTACGGTGGAGGCCGCAACGGTGACGGCGCGCCGAGGAGTGGCTGGTGCTCCCGAAGAAGACTCGCCCACCACCGCGGCGACGACCGCGGGTGCATCGCCAGAGCTTCCGACCTCACTAGACCGTGGCTCATCTTCGCGAGCGCACTTCATCTTGCAGATGCACTAAGGAATGAGATTGGTGGTGCGGTGGTCTTTAAGGATTGGGGTTTTTCGGCAGATTGGGGAAGAAGTGGCCCATGGTGGGAGAGACAACGAGACCGATGTGTTATATAGATGCTGGCGGTTTGGTTTCCTCTGGTGGACGCGTGGGTGTGGAATCGTGTAGTCGTGCATGATCTGTGGGACCCACATATACTACACATATGGCAATTGGTCATCTGTGTAAGTGGACCCCCGTCGCTTCGTTTATGAGAGAAGAGAAAATTGGGGAAGCAATTGTTTTGGGATCCAATTCTTTTCCAGGCCGCGAAACGTGGGATAAATAGTGCGCGACGGGTCGCTGGCATGCCGCGTAAGTAAATGCAGTGTAGCGCTTAGGGGGTGCTTTGAAAGTTGAACCCCCCACGCGAGCCCCCGTCGCTTCGTTTATGAGAGAAGAGGAAGTTGGGGAAGCAATTGTTTTGCAGGCATGCCGCGGTAAATGCCAGTCTAGCGCTTTGGAAATTGAACCAGTCGCTTTGTTTTGTTTCTGAGAGAGCGCTAGACTGACGTGTCACCGCGGGCCCTGGTAATCCAGCCCACTTGTAAGTGAGAAGCTGCTATCATGGGTAAGGATGTACGTACGTTTACCGCCAGGCAGTAATTAAAGAGTCTCGTTGTTGGGTCCCCTCGTTGTTTGACTACAGGCAGCACAACGACAGTCTGAAAAAGGAGATAGCGTGCAAGGGGGGAATAGAGAACAAAATCTTACCATTGAAATGCTTCTCATCGAGGTCACCTGCTCCATGAGCCAAACGAGTGAGACAAACTAGTCCAGGTTTAGCATCTGAAGCGCGTGGGGACCCACTTGTCTGGGTAAGGTTTGGTCCGACGTGTGTCTGGGGCCCCACTTGTCAATAGTGTTCCCGGCCTTCGTGGGGCCACATGTCATTAGGGTTAGGATTCCTGGCCAGTGGAAATTGTGCGTAGCAGCAGGATGAGGATTGACAGGGCAGCGAGATTTGAAAGGCAAGTAAATTGACAAGACACGCCGTAGTTTGACAAGGTGTGCTCAAGAGATCTCAGTAGCATCATCATCGCTCACTCTACTCTGGCGACTAGTTCAGTAGATGGAGGAGTTCCCTTCCATGGGTTAAAAAAGGAATAAATGAAGAAAATTGCATAAACCACCAACTATTGCTGTCATCGTTGCACAAACCACCAACTATTCGGGTAATAGCTTGCAACTAGGTCTAAATCACAACTTTGCCATATAATGAATTATTTTTTGCCCTAAATCCTTTTTTATCCAATTTTGCACTGGGGCTACAAGAAATGCACACCAGGAAAATTGGGGAAAAATACAGGGAGGTCCCCTGGGGGTGTGGGACCCTAGAACCAAGACCAAACCATGGTTCCCACCCCACCTGGCAGACATCGATGGCACCGCGAGTTTGACCTAGATCTCGGAGGGGGGCCTAGGGAATTTAGAAAAAATCACAAAAATGGAAAAATAGTGCATGGAGTCATGGTGAGTGATTCATCACCTAGGAAAAATACCAAACATGCCATCCCAAGGGTTCACATGTGGACTCCCTCACAGAGAGGTGCTTCCAGACAGGAGTTCTCTTGGTCTTCCTTGGCAGATGACCATGGTTTGTGCAAGTTCCACAGAAAACTTTGGAACCATGGTCCCATTTTTGGTGGAGATGTGCATGTTTGCATTCCCAACCACTTTTGCAACTAGTGTTTTTCCAGTTTCCACATAAAAAATGCATTTCCCATTTTTCGGGTGCCCGAAGGGGTCGAAACAGGTGCTTTTTTGTGAAGGGGCCACCAAGGGCAGTGTGCAGAACATCACCACTCTAATTTTCATGGGTGGGGGACCTACCAGGGGTGCCACATCCAGGAGGTTAGGAATTATCTCGACCTGCTGCCATATAATGAATTATTTTTGCCCTAAATCCTTTTTAATCCAATTTTGCAGTGGGGCTACAAGAAATGCACACCAGGAAAATTGGGGAAAAATACAGGGAGGTCCCCTGGGGGTGTGGGACCCTAGAACCAAGACCAAACCATGGTTCCCACCCCACCTGGCAGACGTCGATGGCACCGCGAGTTTAACCTAGATCTCGGAGGGGGGCCTAGGTAATTCAGAAAAAAAGAAAAAATGGAAAAACAGTGCAAGGTGTCATGGTGAGTGATGCATCACCTAGGAAAAATACCAAACATGCCATCCCAAGGGTTCACATGTGGACTCCCTCACAGAGAGGTGCTTCCAGACAGGAGTTCTCTTGGTCTTCCTTGGCAGATGACCATGGTTTGTGCAAGTTCCACAGAAAACTTTGGAACCATGGTCCCATTTTTGGTGGAGATGTGCATATTTGCATTCCCAACCACTTTTGCAACTAGTGTTTTTCTAGTTTCCACATAAAAAATGCATTTCCCATTTTTAGGGTGCCCGGAGGGTCGAAACAGGTGCTTTTTTGTGAAGGGGCCACCAAGGGCAGTGTGCAGAACATAACCACTATAATTTTCATGGGTGGGGGACCTACCAGGGGTGCCACATCCAGGAGATTAGGAATTATCTTGGCCTGCTGCCATATAATGAATTATTTTTGCCCTAAATCCTTTTTAATCCAATTTTCACTAGGCTACAAGAAATGCACACCAGGAAAATTGGGGAAAAATACAGGGAGGTCCCCTGGGAGTGTGGGACCCTAGAACCAAGACCAAACCATGGTTCCCACCCCACCTGGCAGATATCGATGGCACCGCGAGTTTGACCTAGATCTCGGAGGGGGGCCTAGGGAATTCAGAAAAAATCAAAAAAATGGAAAAATAGTGCATGGAGTCATGGTGAGTGATGCATCACCTAGGAAAAATACCAAACATGCCATCCCAAGGGTTGACATGTGGACTGCCTCACAGAGAGGTAATTCCAGACAGGAGTTCTCTTGGTCTTCCTTGGCAGATGACCATGGTTTGTGCAAGTTCCGCAGAAAACTTTGGAACCATGGTCCCATTTTTGATGGAGATGTGCATCTTTGCATTCCCAACCACTTTTGCAACTAGTGTTTTTGCAGTTTCCACATAAAAAATGCATTTCCCATTTTTTGGGTACCCAGAGGGGTCGAAACAGGTGCTTTTTTGTGAAGGGGCCACCAAGGGCAGTGTGCAGAACATCACCACTCTAATTTTAATTGGTGGGGGACCTACCAGGGGTGCCACATCCAGGAAGTTAGGAATTATCTCGGCCTGCTGCCATATAATGAATTATTTTTGCCCTAAATCCTTTTTAATCCAATTTTGCACTGGCCCTACAAGAAATGCACACCAGGAAAATTGGGGAAAAATATAGGGAGGTCCCCTAGGGGTGTGGGACCCTAGAACCAAGACCAAACCATGGTTCCCACCCCACCTGGCAGACATCGATGGCACCGCGAGTTTGACCTAGATCTCGGAGGGGGGCCTAGGGAATTCAGAAAAAATCAAAAAAAATGGAAAAAATAGTGCATGGAGTCATGGTGAGTGATGCATCACCTAGAAAAATACCAAACATGCCATCCCAAGGGTTCACATGTGGACTTCCTCACAGAGAGGTGCTTCCAGACATGAGTTCTCTTGGTCTTCCTTGGCAGATGACCATGGTTTGTGCAAGTTCCACTGAAAATGTTGGAACCATGGTCCCATTTTTGGTGGAGATGTGCATCTTTGAATTCCCAACCACTTTTGCAACTAGTGTTTTTCCAGTTTCCACATAAAAAATGCATTTCCCATTTTTTGGGTGCCCGGAGGGGTCAAAACATGTGCTTTTTTGTGAAGAGGCCACCAAGGGCAGTGTGCAGAACATCACCACTCTAATTTTCATGGGTGGGGGACCTACCAGGGGTGCCACATCCAAGAGGTTAGGAATTATCTCGGCCTGCTGCCATATAATGAATTATTTTTGCCCTAAATCCTTTTTAATCCAATTTTCACTAGGCTACAAGAAATGCACACCAGGAAAATTGGGGAAAAATACAGGGAGGTCCCCTGGGGGTGTGGGACCCTAGAACCAAGACCAAACCATGGTTCCCACCCCACCTGGCAGACATCGATGGCACCGTGAGTTTGACCTAGATCTCGAAGGGGGGCCTAGGTAATTCAGAAAAAATCAAAAAAATGGAAAAATAGTGCATGGAGTCATGGTGAGTGATGCATCACCTAGGAAAAATACCAAACATGCCATCCCAAGGGTTCACATGTGGACTCCCTCACAGAGAGGTACTTCCAAACAGGAGTTCTCTTGTCTTCCTTGGCAGATGACCATGGTTTGTGCAAGTTCCACAGAAAACTTTGGAACCATGGTCCCATTTTTGGTGGAGATGTGCATCTTTGCATCCCAACCACTTTTGCAACTAGTATTTTTCCAGTTTCCACATAAAAAATGCATTTCCCATTTTTCGGGTGCCCGGAGGGGTCGAAACAGGTGCTTTTTTGTGAAGGGGCCACCAAGGGCAGTGTGCAGAACATCACGACTCTAATTTTTATGGGTGGGGCCGGGGACCTACTAGGGGTGCCACATCCAGGAGGTTAGGAATTATCTTGGCATGCTGTCATATAATGAATTATTTTTGCCGTAAATCCTTTTTTATCCAATTTCGCACTGGGACTACAAGAAATGCACACCAGGAAAATTGGGGAAAAAAACAGGGAGGTCTCTTGGGGGTGTGGGACCCTAGAACCAAGACCAAACCATGGTTCCCACCCCACCTGGCAGACATCGATGGCACCGCGAGTTTGACCTAGATCTCAGAGGGGGGCCTAGGGAATTCAGAAAAAATAAAAAAAAATGGAAAAATAGTGCATGGAGTCATGGTGAGTGATGCATCACCTAGGAAAAATACCAAACATGCCATCCCAAGGGTTCACATGTGGACTCCCTCACAGAGAGGTGCTTCCAGACAGGAGTTCTCTTGGTCTTCCTTGGCAGATGACCATGGTTTGTGCAAGTTCCACAGAAAACTTTGAAACCATGGTCCCATTTTTGGTGGAGATGTGTATCTTTGCATTCCCAACCACTTTTGCAACTAGTGTTTTTCCAGTTTCCACATAAAAAATGCATTTCCCATTTTTCGGGTGCCCGGAGGGGTCGAAACAGGTGCTTTTTTGTGAAGGGGCCACCAAGGGCAGTGTGCAGAACATCACCACTCTAATTTTCATGGGTGGGGGACCTACCAGGGGTGCCACATCCAGGAGGTTAGGAATTATCTCGGCCTGGTGCCATATAATGAATTATTTTTGCCCTAAATCCTTTTTAATCCAATTTTTCACTAGGGCTACAAGAAATGCACACTAGGAAAATTGGGGAAAAATACAGGAGGTCCCCTGGGGGTGTGGGACCCTAGAACCAAGACCAAACCATGTTTCCCACCCCACCTGGTAGACATCGATGGCACCGCGAGTTTGACCTAGATCTCGGAGGAGGGCCTAGGGAATTCAGAAAAAATCAAAAAAAAAATGGAAAAATAGTGCATGGAGTCATGGTGAGTGATGCATCACCTAGGAAAAATACCAAACATGATAAATAGAATAACGCTGCATTTTCCATTTTTTCCAGTGGCCGGAGGTGTCAAAACAGGTGTGTGGGCCCTTCAAAAAGACTTTATTTAAAAAACATGCCGTGGATCGTCTAACTTCCACACCCTAACTTTTCTAGGCCCCACGTGTGGTGGGCCCTACTTATCGGTGACACAAAATGGCTCGATTAAGTGGCGGTTCCTGGACTACAAAATGCGCAGCAGCCGGGCCACCCGCAGCAGCTTCCCGAGCCAGACAGTCAATCAGCTATGCTTCTTCTTCTACCTCTTCTTCTACAAAAATCACGGGCATGGATGCATGCCGGGCGAGGAGATAGATGTACATGTATGGCTGGGCGTGCGCGTCGTGTCGCCGCTAGCTTGGACCCAATGCAGAGTCCCATCGAGTTCAATGCCCAGTCCCATCGTGGCAGTGCGCAGTGAAAAAACAAGGGGCTACTGCTTCTTATTCGTTCGTACCTACGGTGACCCTTCGTCGACAAGGTACCAAGGGCTACGCTTAGATTCAAATGGACGACCGAGATTGCTTGAGATGGTGCCCAGGAGGCAAGGACACGGTGGTCAGCTGAAGCTGGTCCTTGACTGGGTAGCACTATTCTGCAGAAACCCACTTCCTCTGCTTCCTCCTGCCTTCCTTGCCTTTCCCTCCATTCTACGATGAAACCATGCCTCCCTAGAAGTGGACCCGACCGGCGTTGAAGACCGATGGGGTCAAGACTAGGGCGGCAGAGAGGAAGGAGTTAACCCACCGGCAGGCAGATCTCCATGCAAGCAACCTAATCAGTCAGGCCGAAGCCATCCTCTCTTTCTGCGCACCAACGGACGAGGGGGACATTGTCTCCCCGGGTGGGTTTAGGGTTAACGACGCCTTGATCTTCTGTTTGTTTGTTCTTTCCAACTTCGTAACCTATTTGATTTTGTAGGCCCCCAAAATCGACGGATACGGAGCTACCCATGAAGACCATGGACCCGTCAATGGACTTCCTGATCAAGCCCGTTCCCTGGCTAAGTAAGGTAATCGCATACCATCTAGTGTACTTGCTGATCAAGCCCATTTACCATTGTTCATAACCTGCCTTTGGCAATGCGGCTAGGTGCTACGCATGTAGATCTGTATAGATTCAGTGTATAGATTCACTCATTGTTAACCGTATCTAGTTTACTTTGAAAACTATAAAAATAACTATATATTTGTGAAAAGAGGCAATATTAGCATTGATCTCTTTTATTGCCTGCCCTAAACTCCAGTGCAGGAAGCGAATGAGAAGATCAAGGCAGATGTGGCTGCACTGAATGTCAAGATACAGAGCCAACTGGCCGAGAAACATTCCCTCGAGCTGCACTGTGCTAGCCTAGGCTCACATTTGGATCAGGAGAAGGAGAAATCCCGAACTTTGGCGCATAAGGTTGACAAGCTTACGGCTGCGAAAGACTTTCTATCGGGGCATATGGACTACCTTGTGAAGATGCAGGAGCAGATGAAAATATTGCTGGACAAGGATAGGTTGACCATCAAGGCGCTGGAGGTGGAAAATCTGAAGCTAAATGCCACGTGCAGCGACCTTCGTGTGCAAATCACCAACGGCCTCAAAGAGCAGATCAAGAAGAGCGAGAGGACCGTGGTAGCCTATGAGGCCAGAGACAAGTCCAGAGATCTCTTGAAGCTGATGATCGAGAGCACTCGCAAAGCAGCCGGTCCACTCGAGGCTGTTAAGAAGGAGAATATCTTGCTGAAAGCCAAGATCAATGAGTCTGAGCGCCTCCAGCAGGATCAGATTGCCTCCAAGTAAGAGGAGATATGATGTAGTCTGCGCGCTACGTTTTATCATCCTGTATGTCTAAACTTTGTGTTAACTAGCCTGAATCTTATGTTATCTGAACTAGTAGTGAAATGTTAACTGAACTATGATGTTGCGTTAATGCTCTCTGTTATATGGAAGCAATTATTGTAGGTACGCTATTGCTTATAGATAACTTGAAATGCTGAATTACATAGACATAACTTATTCATCTAAAATTTGTTTCAATCTATCTAACTTGTCCTTATTAACTGGTGCTTGCTTCAAGAGATCTGCAATGCAGTTCTCCAGCCTTTTTTTCTCCTCCTTCAGCTGGTCCCTCTGCTTTTCTGCCTTGAGCTTCAGAGAGATCTGAATATCTGGAAGATTTTTCGAAATGGATCCCACCTGCCTATCGGTCATTGTTTTCTGGAGTTCTTCGGCCATATTGTTGTTTATTTCTTCGAGCTCCTTCTTATCCTGTGATAGCTTGTAACATTCATCAGCAGCAGCACAAGCATCACTAATTCTCCCAATACTTTCCGATTTATACAACTCCCATAACTTGACCAAACATTTCTTCAGTGCGTCAGGCCACTCCGGATCAATCCACTCCAATATTCCACACTTCAGACCATCCTAACGATTAGCAGCATAGTATAACAAATATAAGAAACTATGAAATGAAGAGAGAATAACGCTATTCAAACATTCATTTTGCAATATAAATAATCCAAACCTCCTTTGCGCATCCTATAAACCTTTTCCCTGTGTTAGTGCCTTCGAAGGCAACAAATTTCCTTAGTTTCAACCCATGGTCACAGGGTGCCTCCCTCTCAATCGCCAAACCATCCCAATCTGGGTCGTAGATGGTCTGTGGCACCTAAAACAAAACCTAAACCTAAATTCCTAACCCCATAAACCAACACGTCGAATAAAAGGAACTCACATTGGTCCGGCAGTAGTCAAAATCGGAGAGAAGGCTGCCGCTGCCTGATACGTCTCAAACGTATCTATAATTTTTGATGCTCCATGCTTGTTTTTACACCATTTGCCTATTGTTTCGTTACACTTAGTGGTACTTTTATACATTTTCCGGAACTAACCTATTAACGAAGTGCCACAGTGCCAGTTTCCTGTTTTCTGCTGTTTTTGTGTTTCAGAAGTGATACACAGGAAATATTCTCGGAATTGGACGAAACAAGTTCCTGAAGTCATATTTCACCGGGGAGCTCCCAAACATCCGAAGACCTGACGGAGGGGGGCCACGTGGCCCCCACACACAGGGGCGGCGCGGCCTGGCCCCTGGCCGCGCCAGCCCCTTGTGAGGCCGCGTGGCTCCACCTCTGACAGCCCCCCTTCGCCTACATATACCCCCTGACGAGAAAAACCTAAGGGCCCGATCAGTTTTCTAGAATACATCGCGATCCGCCACCGCCATCGACCCGAAGATCGGGAGGGTCCAGAAGCTCTTCCCGGCACCCTACCGGAGAGGGGAATCGCCACCGGAGGTCTTCTTCATCGCCATGCTTGCCTCCGGAGCGATGAGTGAGTAGTCTACCTTGGACTATGGGTCCATAGCAGTAGCTAGATGGTTGTCTTCTCCACCATGTGCTTCATGTTTAGATCTCATGAGCTGCCCTACATGATTGAGATCACCGTTATGTAATTCTATGATGTTGGTTTGTTGGGATCCGATGAATATTGGTGTTTATGATTAAGTTGCTGTACTGAATTATATCTTTTGTTATCTCTATGTTGTTTATGATCTTGCATGCTCTCCGTTGTTAGTAGCTATCTTGGCCGAGTAGTTGCTAGTGACTCCAAGAGGGGGTATTTATGCTCGATAGTGGGTTCATGTCTCTATTTCACCTGGGGGAGTGACAGAAACCTCTAAGGTGGCAGATGTGTTGTTGCTACTAGGGAGAAAACAACATTCATATGCTCAAGGGCATATGCTTTGTTTACATTACACACTTTGCTTAATGCAATTATCTGTTGTTCGCAACTTAATACTTTTGGGGTGTTCGGATTGATATCCCCGAGGGTGGATTATTAGTCATAGATGCAGTTGGATGGCGGTCTATGTATTTTTTTGTAATGCCCAGAGTAAATCTCATAGTGATCTTCTTGACATATCACGTTATCTTTATTCTATCAATTGCCCAACTGTAATTTGTTTACCCAGCATGTTATTTATCTATGGAGAGACACCACTAGTGAACTGTGGACCCCGGTCCTATTTTAATCATATTGCAATCACCTGTTTACTATTCCCGCACTGTTTACTTTACTAGCATATTACTACTGTTTTCCACTCGATACACTTATAACCTTTGTTTCAAGAAAACCGGTGAGATTGACAACCTCATCGCAAGTTGGGAGCAAAGTATTTGTTTGTGTGTGTGTAGGTTCCACGTTGCAGTTAGCAAGCAAAGCTTGGACAAGGCGCCATATATAAATTGTCCGCTGCTGTCGCAAACTAGCAAGCATCACCTTCAGTCGTCACCGTCTCTCTTCTTCAAGAACGATATTAAACCTTGGTTTCTTACTGAGGGAAAACTAGCTGCTATACTCATCACACCTTCCTCTTGGGGTTCCCAACGGGCTGGTCATTCACCACGCATCAAGCTAATTTTCTGGCGCCGTTGCCGGGGAAGAGAGAAGACTTCTGCGAGGGGAGTTCTTCGCACACACATTCTTTACTTTGTTATTTGTTTTGCTTTACTTTATTTTATTTTACCTGCATTGTTTTTTTTATCAAAAACCCAAAAAAATTAGAATCCTTGGTAGTTGTTATTTCTTTACTTTAGTTTATTATGTCGTTTCCTAAGTTCGTTCTGGAGGACCTCTCTGTAGGGAGTGGTTCGATTATTGGCAAAAGTAACATTGAGGAGTTCTTTAATCACATTAGTATGCATGATGAAGATGAGGAAAAGTCTTGGGTTGAGCTTGCTCCTAGTATTGAAGTTGCTTCTGTTATATTAATTGACATGTTAGAAACTAGGTTTGCTAGTCTTAATCCTTTTATGCAATACATGTTCCTTAAGCTTCATGAAATTAAGGATCCCGAAAAGAAGGCTTTTATCTTGGAAACTTTGCGCTTAGAATTTAAGGATGTCGTTGTTGAAGCTAGGAAAGTTCTTAAACGTTTTAATAAACTCGGTTCACCTATAAAGGTTATTGATACACATGATGGGGAGGCCGAGATACCTATACCTTGCAAGCTTTTGGGATTGAATGATGCTTTCGAAAACAATTTTGCCTGGATTTGTCCTGAAAATCTTTTTGATGAGAATAGTGTACCAAAGCATGATCACCAAGGGTCTTCAAAAACTTATGTGGATGAAATACAATGCCTTATTGATAAGACCTCTTCTGTTGATCTTAATGCTTCATCTGATATTACTTGATTCGCAATTTTCTGCGCCTAGCTCAAAGGCGTTAAAGAAAAGCACTCTTGGGAGATAACCCATTGTTTACTTTTCAGTACTTTTTGTGCGTTAAAGTTTGCATATTACTACTGTTTTCCACTCGATACACTAATAACCTTTGTTTCAAGCAAACCGGTGAGATTGACAGCCTCATCGCAAGTTGGGAGCAAAGTATTTGTTTGTGTGTGTGCAAGTTCCACGTTGCAGTTAGCAAGCAAAGCTTGGACGAGGCGCCATATATAAATTGTCCGCTGCTGTCGCAAACTAGCAAGAATCACCTTCAGTCGTCACCGTCTCTCTTCTTCAAGAACGATATTAAACCTTGGTTTCTTACTGAGGGAAAACTAGCTGCTATACTCATCACACCTTCCTCTTGGGGTTCCCAACGGGCTGGTCATTCACCACGCATCACTGCCATAGCTTGTATCGTCGCCATCATTACAAGACGGCATGGTGAAGGAAGGAGAGAGGGGGGTACAACTAGAGGAAGGAGAGAGAGGTGGTAGAGCCGGCGTGCGAGGTAGTGACTCAACGGTCAGTTTGAACATAAATATCTTGTTCTGCCTACTACCCATGCCTCCTACTACCCATGCCTCAGTGGAAATAAATACTCCCTCCGTTTCAAATTATAAGATGTTTTAGGTTTGTGAAGTAAATGTATCTAGACATGTTTTAGTATGTGTATTCGAGTGAACCTATACACTAAAAGATGTCTAGATACATTTGCTTCACAAAGCTAAAACATCTTATATTTTGAAACGGAGGGAGTAATTTATACACTTTCAAAAGGAAAACAATACATAAGTTGGCAATTGATTTTGGATAAATCAGGTAAATTATGTAGAATAATGACTGTCCCCTACTAGTTGGTATTTTTTGTAATATTTGATTTTTAGTTTTTAATATTTCAATTATGCATAGTTTTACTCTTCAAAATTTGAAATGTATTTTACAAATGTGAATCTACACAGTACAAGGCATGTAGATACACGACATGATTTGTTTGTAATATAATACAACAAGTGATGTAAACAACGCTTATTATTTCAGCAGTCATTTTATTACAACATCTCAATATCCCAGAAATGAATTTATTACATTCTCTCAACATAGTCCTACAATAAAATTATAAATTGACACTAGTTTTCAGAAAAAGTTTGAGGCAGACAATATGAGATACAACATTTTCTAAGATACAACAGCTTATTGCATGGAGCAGCTACAGCACACTCACAAACATTTACAGAGTGATGCAGAATGAAGGAGATAAATCAAATAGTGACCAGAATTGGGTTGCACTTCTCACTGTAACATATCAGCACCTATGAAGCGGGAAGCTCAAAACTTCAAGATGACAGCCTTATAGCAGTCTCATCATCTCCAACCATTTCTGAAATTGCAACAACAAAAAATATCTTCTTACTCAATTTCTTCCTTCAGAAAACCTGCATGAGATCGTCATCTTTAACAATTTCGATGAAATCCCTCTTCTTAAAGTGCCACCAACGTAAACGTGCCTGCTAATTAGGGCCCCAAGGACATCTCTGCTTTAGCTGCTCAAGAATCTGGTCAACAGTAACTGTCTTGGGATCTACCATTATTTCCATATGATCGTTCTGCACAGCAAATTCTTGGCCATCATCTAGTACTGCAGTGTAAGGATCCACTTGCAAAGCAATTAGATACATTTGTGAATGGTCAATAGCTGCTAGTTTACAAGCATCCATACCACTGGGAGCACCACCATCTGGATCAATACCTTTGGCACCCAACTGTGCATCTGGTGCATCAACATCATCAACCATAACAAAGAGATCCAACTGACAAATATCCTTATACTTCTCCTAAATCTGCAACAGCTGATGGAAGTGCTCAAGTTGTTCGTACACCTGATTCATGTTCATCCACACAAACTTAGCCTTCTGTTTGGATCCCCAAGGAATCCTAGCGTGAAGAATGGGAACAAGCTAAGAAACAGACACAATCTCACTGCAATTCACATTCATTTGCACAGACTACGAAGCCACACACCTCTCCAAGCCATAATCTAATCTAGCAATGTACTGATGTACTCGGACATTTATTTTGTATGTGTTCTCTGAATCATCGTTGTCTTAGAAATATTGGAAAACAAAATATACAAATTAGTTGCTTCTCTCTAATCATACCACAATTTGGGAAAACATAAGACAAAAAGTATGTTTTCTGCTTTTGGATAAATTAGAGCCTTCAGATCTGAACATAATTTGAGATGACTTCCATAAGATAAAAAATCTGGGTTTGCATGTTGGTTGGTTTGATAGAGATTGAGGATTACATGTATACAAAATAATACCACAATTTCGAATAACATATGAAAAATCAGTCAGTTTCTTCTCTACAATTATTCAGATACTGACAGTTACTCCTGCCGTTCCATAAAATATCCTAGTGCTATCGGGATGTAAGAGAGGGATCTGAAATATTCACCTCTGCTTTCTGGCGCTCACACTCACAGTAGAAGGCCCAATTCCGTTATTCTTTGAGATTTGTTCTTTTCCTCCAATCTGCAGGCGGCGCCGCGCCAGCGACGCCGGAGGGCTACCGCTCCGATTGCTCTTGGTCAGCGGCGCCATCGCCGGGCCGGCTCTTCGCTTGGTCGGTGGCGCCACCGCCGTCGGGCAAGCTTTCCGCTTCTCGCTGCTCCCCGCTGCTGGCTTGCTGCAAGATATCTGGCTGCTTTCCTGGCTTGCAGCTCCAGCAATCGCCGCTCCTGGCGGCAATGGTGCCTCTCGTTTCTTGCTGGTAGACATGCGTCGCCGCCGGAATTCGATTCCGACCTAGGGGGGGTCTAGGTTTGGAAGGACAAGAAAGGGGATTTGTTCGTAGTGAGAGTTGCAGGTGGAGTTGACATACTGTCAACTAACGAGGCAACATAACGGAGACATCTGACAAGCAGGACCCACTCGCTCGGCACATAACGGAGAAATACTGACATACGGGACCGCAATGGGCCCAAAACGGGAGAAGTCACGGCAATATTTGGTTTGTCCTCATTTCGTTCAGAATGGGCCCTCTGAGAAATTACCTACCCAACTTTTCAAATGGCGTCTATTACAAGCAACTAAGGCACCTGTGAGCCTATGGCAAGGAACTTGGTGACCGCAAACAAAATATCCCCGCAGCAGCTGAGCAGCCAGGTGGGCCTGCACACATTATTGCTGAATATCTTGCTAAAAAAATAGCAGTATCACTCATGAGAAAAAAAGGTTTTGCTAAAGAAAAAAAAAGGATGGTGAGCGCATCGACTCTAGGTCCAATCTCCTCAGCTTCACCTCTCGATAAAATCACTACGAGTAGTTGTTATTGTCATGTTTATATGGAGATTTTGGGGAAAATTTTCTTTAATATTTAAATTGCTATTAAAAAAATACCCCTACTTTTTGTGAAAAGGGCCTATATTTTTGTCTTGCACCGGGCCTCTGGTATGTCAGGACCGGCCCTGCCAGGATATTGGAACCGGCAATGTCCTGAAAAACCCATCTGTTAACCAAAATTCGTTTTCGTTAAGCTAAAACGACTGTTGCAATTACCACAAGGTTACAAAGAGACGTAATTACCAATCCACAACCCAAGTAGTACTATTATTTCTCCGTCGCCTGCAGCCGCCATCGCTCTATCGGAAGTTCGGGATCCATCCAATCGCCGCCATGTCCGGGAGGCCACCATCCAGTACCCAGTGGCCACGGTGGGCGGACCTCCCAGCGGATCTGCTCCGCGAAATCTCGGGCCGCCTGCTCCACGTCAAGAACTTCGTCCGTTTCCATGCCGTCTGCTGGGCATGGCGCAGTTCCCACGATCCATCGGCGACGAAGACCCAGTCTTTCTTGCCATGGCTCGTCGCACGGAGCAAGAACAAGGAGGACCCCCTTCATCTGAGATGCATCTTCTCAAATAAAAGGTACCTTGCGCCGCGGCCGCCATTATCTAAGCCATGGACAGACTGGGTGGGCGGCTCCGACGGCGCCACGCTCCGGTACTTCACCGCTCTACCTTACCCTATGCTGCACGACCCTCTCGTCACCGGAGGTGTCTCCACCGTGATACAAGCTTCTTTCCCGTACCCAAATGGTGAGTGGCCAGATTTTTCAAGCGGCATCATCTACCCCGACGGCACCATCCTTGTGTACAAGACATATCATAATTCCTTTAGGGGCACTGATGACTTCAAAGCGGCAATTCTGCGTCCCGGTGACCCAAGGTGGATGGTGGTGGAGAGGACGCTTGAATCCCCCGAAGATGGGGAGTTCTCTGTCGCGTATCACGGCGGCAGGATCCTGGTCACTGATGGTGCTGACCGCTGGCACGTCCTGGTGCCGGGCACCGCGGCAAACAACGACGTTGTCATCCCAAGGCCGTCGACGCCGGAGGAGCTGCAGTATGACATCTTGTTCAAGCATAGTTACGTCCTGGAGTCCAACGGCGAGCTGCTTTGGATGATGATTTATGTCTTCGATGATGATTGGAAAAGGGTATACGATCTAACACTCAGTCTAGTTCGCTCAATTACTATGCTGGTGTACGCGCTAGATAAGACCTCGATGCGGTGGGTGAGGAGGAAACACGGGCAGAACCTGGGCAACCAGGTGTTCTTCCTCGGGAGGCCAAACAGCTTCGCCATAGATGCTTCGCGCCTAGACCTTAGGCGTGACAGGCGGTGCGCCTACTTCATCTGTTACAACTATATATCTGGCGACAGGTTTCAAGGACGGTACTGCGTCATCAGGTACAACCTTGTCATTGACTCGGCCGAAATCATCCAGTGGCTGCCTAAACCATGTGCAACCGAGAGATGCACATGGCTCGTCTTCCAGCCCACCATGGCTCCAATGCAGGTATGTACACTATCCAAAACAAATCATATTGAGCAATGCCAAATATTTTATGCTCTGGTGAAAGTTTGATGGTTGGTACTAAATATAAACTTTATTGAATTTTTCGAATATGTAATGACCACCAGTAACCTTGTCATTTCACATGTTTTATAGATATAAGTTTGGACATCATGTTGAAAGATGTAGAACTTGTGTAAAAATTATAACATCGTGAAAGATATTTATGTCTAATATGTGGTTTTTTAGTCGGAGGCAGAAACATGCACATGATCAAAACGCTCACTTGAGATACAATATTCCTCTCTCACCAAAAAACTAACATAATAGAAATTATCATAAGTAGCAAAAAAGAGCAATCTTCAAACAAACAATAATTAACTTAAGTGTTATCTTTTTTATCTGTGTTTACACCGCAGCAGGTAATCATTAGTCGTTGGACATATGACTAATTCGCGAGCGTCCAAGCCATAGACATATGGCACGATGCGTGCAACGCAGGAAATGACTGTTTGCATTCATATAGTCACACATAATCTTTTGTAAGGACGCACCCTTTAGGAAATATTTTACAAATCTGGATTCCAACTTTTAGTGTTTTATTTGTTGCCCTCAATTTGACGAGATCTTTTAAATTATATACTACTTGTTTCTATGACTTATTATTTTGTATTTTAAGTTGTCACCGAAGATTTAGGAAAATTCCACCACATTGGTATTGAAGTTGTTACGTGAGATCTTTACATAAAGTTTGTTGCCAATTTATGTTTTAGTTTTAAAGAAGTCTAGAATTCTCTTGTCGAAACATACCCATATGGTATTAGAATTGAGACCTCTCCGATAATAAGTTGAAAAAGGAATGCAATTCGGGCAGATACTTTAGACTGCACAACATTAATATGCTTTGACTTGTGCGCTTAGCAAAACATATCCCATGCATGATCATGCGTGCATGCAACATAAATGATTTTTCCCTGCCTGACCAACGGAGAGTACCGTCGAGCTGACATTTGCGTAATATAGACTTTGTAGCCACTGTGTCCACTGTATTTATGATATACATGTAGTTTGTACCGAAACTACAGGTTAATCTAAAAATTGATATTTCTGCACATACCAGGAAATCCGTCAGAGGCTGATGGAGGTTCCAAAGTGGAAGCGGTTGCATATTGTGGATCCCGTTACTCCAAGAAGCATTATTCACACGGATGAATTCAGGCTAACGAGCGGCTGGGTGTGGCGCTACCCAAAGGAGCGGAAGGGAACTGCAGGCAAGCGTCGGCCTGGTGGCTCGCGGGCACAGGCGGCGCAACGAGCTGCCAGGTGGACCTCACCGATGGGTGTCCCTCGGATTGAAAACTACCCGCGGGAGGACAGCAGCCTCCTGCGGGAACTGCAAGGAGGGACAGCGGCGCGCACTGCTTTGGCCTTCATGAAGGAGAAGAAGAGGGTGTTGGGGAAGCGCCATGTTGATCAGGACATGATGCTGGTGGACTCTCAAGCGAGGGTTAATCTCCGGCTCAATGCCGGAAGTGACAAGAAGAGCCGAGGATCTGAGGCGCATGGTCAGGAGACATCAAGGAAAGATGGAGATGCAGAACCTGTTGAGGAGGCAGCCAGCCTGCCAGGGGCGGCTGGCCAACTGACAGGTGCGGAAGAGAGTACTTTTCAGGAGCCATGACGATCCTAGGATGGAACTGTCGGGGTTTAGGCCAGCTGTGAAAGTTCAAGAGTTAAGGAGTCTTATGCATGCCTAGCCTCCAATTTTGTTTCTAAAGCATCAGAATAAAAATTAACTTGAGGGGCTTAGGTGGAGGCTTTGGCTTAAGAACGTTGAAAAGGCAAACAAAGAGGACTAGCATTATTTTGGGATGAGAGTGTTCAGGGTGACCTCTCTAAATTGGGTAGGAATCTTATTGATGTAATCATTTGCAGTATACCCGAAGGAAATAAATAGATATGCACATTTCTATATGGAGATCCTCGGACACATGAGAGGCATAATATGTGGAGCTTGCTTCGCAAAATTAAACTCGTGTTACCATGTCCATGGGTAATGTTGGGTGATTTTAAGGAATGCACATGTGGCAAGATGAACATTATGCAAGGAGAAGGAGTGAAAGACAAATGTTATATTTCAGAGAAACAATATTCTTTTGTGTGATTTGGGACCATCTTATATATATGGGATTGTCACAATTATATGCTATAGGTTATTTAATTTGGTATATTGCCTTCATGGAAAACAATATTCCATCTACCTACTTCCAATTCCAAGTCACAACCTAGTAGGCTCTAGAAAGAATAAGTAATATTTTTCTCATGATGACCAAAGCAACACTCCACTGTGACCCTGATTGTGTCTTGGAATGTTAGGAAATTGGAATGGATTTGATTTCATGGAGTGTTAGGAATCAAGTGATAATTTCTCCCTCTAGCATGCTTGCGAATGCTATAGCCAAGATCATTGGGTAGGTTCTGTTCTTGGAGGGATTTTTATTGCACGGCCAAGGATTGCATGTCTATGGTGTGATAATCTAGAAGCTACTTACCTATCCATCAATCTAGTTTTCCATGCCAGGACCAAGGACATCGAGGTGGACTTCCATTCCGTTAATGAACATGTGGCGAACAAGTTGTTGGAACTTAGGTTCATACCTTCTGTGATCAAGCGCAGATGTGTTTACGAAACCACTTCCTATTAGACATCTCGAACCTTTCAAATGAGAGCTTCTACTCGAGAGTTGTATCTAAGGGGCGTGTTAAACGAGTTAACGTTGTTAGTATCTCCAAGGTTGTTGTAACTTGACCTTAGTATGCCATGCACCTCAAGTCAAGCTAGCTGACGATATATGTCAATTTGACCGATCCCTTGTAACAATGTCGCCCTCAAAGCTATATAATAAGAAGCTCTAGCGACCCTACAAGTTAAGCAGATCCAATCTATCTATGTTTCGTTATAAGCGTCACCTATCCTTGCATGATATCCATGGAGATCGGGCATATGGGAAATATGAAGGCAGTCCTTCGTTTAGGATGTGGGGAGAGGGATATTATAGGATGGGGATCACAGGCGGATCTAGTATCCCTCCAGCCCAGGCTTGCCAGCGGCAGCCCTGCTTGTGCTACTTTACTTTCTATAGTAATTTTATTGAAAACCTAACGTATTAAGCATGTTAGCCTAGGCTTCGAGAAATTTTTGGTTTCACCACTGCTGGGGATCGGCGGAGATGTATACCAAAAAATGGCCATATGGGTACACTCGCCTTCGATATATAGGCTTTTTGGTGGCATAATTAATTAATCTGTTTATTTGGGTGTAGAAAATAGTCTTATCCCTTCGAGTTTTGTGGGTGGTGGACGTGGACTGGTGGGGGCGAGGTGGGGTTGTATGGAAGCATGGTTCTTAATAATTAACGTAAAATATAAGTTATATTGGTAAGACAAGCAACATTGTTAAATTCTCCATAAAAATTCGCACACACTTACATTTTATAGAAATCAGTGAAACGATGCTAAATGCTCTAAAACGAAAAGGGACAACTGATTTTACAAGAAATCTATGAAAGCATTCCAGAGGCTCCACAATGAAAAAAAAAAACAATTAATAGCTCTAAATGCCACCAAGAGGCATTACTTACATCGACAGGTGTCTCCTACGGTAGAGAAATCTGCCTGCGATGGTGAAGATCTCTCAACTGTAATACTTTTTGTTGGCAAAATAACATGTTCATCCCAGAGGATTTAACTACATAAAGACCAAAACTACGGTGCAAGACTAGCAGGTATATGCTCTCTCTACTCTCTGACGTGTCTTTATTATTTATAACTAGCTCGTCTAAATCACTACAGGAATTGAAACAGACACCGCGGGCCAGAGGGTACGTCGACGGCTAAAAGTCGGGGCCGTCGGCGTAGGGCACGAGCTAGGCAGCCCACGAAGCTGGCCGTCGATGTTGACGTAGGATAGCTATGCCGACGGCAATGCCCATCGACGTAGCTATTTCCCCTTTTACCACATTAATCTTAGAAAAATTATAACTAAATCATTCTAGTTCACAAAAATACAAATAATATATCAAAATTTGCAAAAAAAATAAGATCTATTCATCTAAACCTTCCAAAATTTAGAACTAATTAATTTTAATTAGTTAGGCTTTTCAGTTTAGGGATTTAGGATTTTGATTCAGCTGGAAGTCGGGAAAATTTGAACTAGAGCCGCATCGCCCATGATTTTTTTTAAAAAAAATCAGGTTCTTAAGTAGAAGTTTTATCAGAGATCCATAAATATTTCTGCAAAATTCAACCCTTAGCTAAGAAGGTTTATGCCCGCCGTTTCGACCGCATTTCGAATCGAGTATAAAAAATCAAAAAAATGTAAAACCTTCGCATTGTGTCATATTATGTGACTTAGTTGTGAGGAAAAATAATAAACTTGGACTATTGCAAATATTGTAGAAAACCCTTCTCAGAAATGAGCTATCAGGTATGCAGTTTTATGGCTTTCAAGCCAGATCAGCTAGATCATGACCCAAATCATAGAATAGTTTGTTCAGATGACTCCATATTGTGCACATGTGTGCGTATTAGGATGGCAAACAAAGTTCATATTGGGATTTTTCTATGCATAAAAAAATCAATTTTTATTTTCTAAGTGTCAATTGAATTTTTTTGTGAAGGAAGTACTTAAAATATATTACAAAACTAGACCACCCTAATTCTCAACAATAGTAGGACACATGTTTTGTATATATCACCAACTGGTTGTGTGTGAAGCTTTCCATCAACATTCCACAAAAAAGACAAACTCCTGCCAATTCAGGAGGAAGCGGGATAAATTTAAACTACAACTGTATCATAGTTTGCCCATGATTTTTTCCAAAAAAATTAGTTTCACGTTCTCAAATAGATGTTTTATCAGGGATCCATAAATAGTTATGCAGTGACCCAGCATACCACTGCATGTGTAGTATGCAAGTTGTTGATATAACATCAATGAAACAATATCTCACTAGTATTACATCCCTCAGAGTGGTACAACAGAAATATTGCAGGTCCAAGGCATGACTGTAGAATTATAATTTTAATCATACAAAAGATCTTTAGAACCTCCTCAATGGGTAGAGGTTTAGTCCTGGTGACTACAATCGAGAAAGAATACATTGAAGACTAAATCTACAACTAATGTAGTAGGCTTACTACCTAAACTACAAAATTATCCTATCTACTTAGGTTCTAGAATTAGGGAACATGTTTCCTTCTATTTCTGTTCTATGTTTTCACTAGGTCTATTGTAGGAGTTGACATTGTTGACTTCCTTGACTCCAATGATGGATGCTGCTATTGGTCAAAGTCTTCATCTTCACGTTCAGTTCCTCAAGAGTGCCTCCTTTGATTGCCTCTTATCTAGGCAAGGGTTAATAGGGAGTAGGGTGAGTAACGAGCGTTAACCAGCAAGTTCATTGGGGAAATAAGCTATTTTATGCACTATCTATAGCCTTAGACAAAAGAGTCATTTGGCAATGCAAGTTTTTATAAATATTTCTTCAAGAGGTTACTTTTATTCTAAAGAACTATGTCCGTCAGCCTTCACAGGTTGATTAGAACTTCGTCGAGTTCCATTCCTGATGCGTTCGCAGTTCCTTCCCATAACAAAGAGTGACAAGCCACAATTTCATAACTCTGCAGAAGTGCGTTGCTTTACAGATGAGAGACCTTAGCTTTGTTGCACAACCTAGCTGCAGGCTTGTCCACACTTCCTTTGTATGAGGCTCAGTCTAAGATCTAAACTGATCACTGCCCCACTCCACGACCCGGCATGCGCACCCTTTTGCTTCACGCAGGCAACGGTAAAGCCCCCAATTTACAGCGTAGCCAATGTGCAAGCCCCGATTTACATGCTCGAGATACCCATAATCCATCATAGACACCAGGTACCTGGGGAACTTAGGGGTCCCACTCTTGTTGCCAGGAAACGCTATACAATTTACATCCTAACTCTCCGGTATGGTCCTCCGTTGACATGCGAAAGGAAGAAGATCCAGCTGACTTTCCCGTCCCATTCCCGATCCCATGGTTAACGTGTATTATACGGTGCAAGAATAACTGACGACATTTGTTATTAATCCTAGGATTTAATTTCCCATGCAAATGGAACCTCCACCACATCAATCATACCATGGTTCCATTTGCCAGCCATCCTAGGTTACCACTAGTTGGGTCGATAACCAGCTAGTCATATTAATTATGAATAGAGACCCTTTTTCTTTTAGATGCAGTAGTAATACCACAATTATATATTTGCAAGTAATTTGATAAAAATAATCAAAGGCATGAGCAAGAGTGAACTTGCCTTTTTTACTGCAAGATTATGCAAGTCAATAACTTCGATATGGAGAAATCCAAATTATTAAATAGCGTCATCATCTGGTAAAGATGATGTTAGAAAATTGCAACATGATATGCATAATAGATGCTATGCATCACTCTAAGCGTAACCCTAATCCTGATGATTTTGGTTTGGTGAGTTGTGGTGACTTTTTTTAGGATGTGTCGCACTTTTAGAGTGGATTCTCAAACAAGGTTCTTATTAGGACTTTAGGTTAGCATGGGAATGTTCTATAAATGAAATGGTAAAACATGACATTATAAAAGCACACAATTGCTTATAGCTAGCACATTTTAGCCTACAAAGGATAATTATTCCATTTAAGATTACAAAAATTCGATTTAATGTTTACTTGTTAATATTATAGCTTTTGAAGAACATATTGCTTAACGCATAAAAGTACTTCAAATAAGAGTTAGTGTTCTATGATTTATTATAATTCTCTATTTCTCAGAGTAGTTTATTAAATGGAACATATCAAAGAAACAAATTAAGATTCATTTAGTACTGAGCTAACATTAGTGGAGCATTCTCCAGGTTAATTACATTGCTATTACCATATAGGGTTGTTTCAATAGTTGACAAAACTTTTGTTACACAAAGGAGTGGTGATTAAGGTGGTCACATAAAAGTAACATTTAGGGTTCATACTTATCTTCTACTACTTGAACATGAACTCCTTTTTGTGTGTTTTACCCAAGTGTTAATCATGCATTAATTATTTAGAAATTCATTTAGAGGACATATTACTTTTATTAATATGAATTGTAAAGTCAACAACTTTAATGTTATGAAACTTTTTAAGTATGACACCAAATACTCAAATTTGTAATTTCCAATTTTAGGTCATTTGAGATATGGAAATTTTATTCCTCACATAGATAATAGCCAACATAACATAAGTGAAACTTATTCCATTATCTATGGTAGTTTTTTTATAAATATTACATTATTTGTAGAACTCAAAGATGATTCTTAGTTTACTTTTAAGGGTATTATTAAAATTCCTAGAAATTGTAGAATCTATAACATACCCCTTTTTATATATAGGACTAGGCTGAGGTCCAGTCAGCTAAATAGGCTAAAGCCCAATTGGCCCAGCCGACCCATCTTGGCCAAGTCAACCCCCAGCCCACCCCCTCTCTTCTCTCATTTTCCACTCTATTCCTTTGCTCACGCACACATACTCTCATCCTCAATTAGGCGATGCCGCCGCCTGATTCTGACGGTCGCCGGCCGCCTCCGACCACTCCATGTCGAGCTCTAAGATCATGGATTTCCTCGGCTAATCTCTTTGGCTTCAGTTTCAATAGGAAGGGCATCCCATGATTTCAATTTCTTTAGGCTTTTTGCTAGATCAAAAGGAGCTAAGCCATATTCATCAAATTCAGAAGAATTTTGGTCCTTGATGTAGAATCACTTCTGCCTCCAATTCTGAACTGATTTGGCCATCTCAAACTTCATATATTAGGATTTAGAGCAAATGGATACAATGGCGCCTCCAAGATCATGGATTTCATCTTTGGACGCATTGCAACGGAGGTGAAGCAGGCACTTCCATAGGCCCCAACGAGGGTTAATGCCAAGAAAGGCCTCGCAAAGAGGGACAGAGCACGGAATGTGCAAAATCAAATTATGTGTGAGCTAATGCAGCTGCACACCATAAACAAAGAGAAACCCACAAAGAAATGTGTGGGCAGGAAGAGAAAATTTGTGGAGGATAAAAGCAAGAAACATCACCCGATAGCCCCACTGCGGCTAATGGACGACCTCGGTGCTGGGGAAGGTGACCTCCATGGAGGCCGCTGATACGTCCAAAACGTATCTACTTTCCCGAACACTTTTGCTATTGTTTCTCCTCTAATTTATGTGTTTTGAATACAACTAACACGGACTGACGCTGTTTTCAGCAGAATTGCTCTGGTGTCTCGTTTTTGTGCAGAAATCCAACTTCCAGTAAAAATTCGGGAAAAATCATGAAAAATCCTATTTTCACCAGAAGACCCACGGAGCCAGAAGACAGGAGGGAGAAGGGGCTCGAGGGGCTGTCACGCACAGGTGGCGCGGCCCAGCCCTGGCCGCGCCACCCCTGCGTGAGGGGGGCCCAGAACCCCTCTCGACCTCCCCTCTCGCGTACATATACCCCCTGACGACATAATATCAGGGAGACGGCGTTTTTCCCAGATAGACTTCCGCTACGCCGCTGCCATCAGAAACCGCGATTCGGAACCAGAAACTCCATTCTGGCACCCTGCCGGGACGGGGATTCGGAGGAGATCTTCATCACCATCACCACCGACGCTCCTCCATCGACCATCCATGACTCCCCCATCCATGTGTGAGTAATTCCCCCGCTGTAGGTGAGGGGATGGTAGGGATTGGATGAGATTGTTCATGTAATTTGATATGAGATTGATAGGGCATAGTGCCTAGTATCTTTATTTAGTGCCTATGACATTGTTGCAACTTGTTGTGCTTAATACTTGTCACTTTGGGCCCGAGTGCCATGATTTCAGATCTGAACATGTTATTATTTCTATGATAATACTTGTCGTTTATGGTCTTACCTACAAGTTGTATACACATATTGTTGTTCGGAACCCGAGGCCCCAAAGTGACAGAAATTGGGATAACCGGAGGGGATGGCTATGATGTGAGGATCACATGTGTTCACTGAGTGCTAATGCTTTGCTCTGGTACTCTATTAAAAGGAGTACCTTAATTACCAGTAGTTTCCCTTGAGGCCCTGTTGCAACAGGCTGGTAGGACAAAAGATGTCGTGCAAGTTTCTCCTTGTGAGCACGTACGACTATATATGGAACACATGCCTATGATTGTTTGTACTAGGATGCTTTATCATTATTTATCTGCAATGCCTTTGTCTCATTGATTTCATGAATTATCTTATCCATGCAACACCCGTAATCCATCCCTATGCCTACAGTATTTGTTCCTACTGTTTACTACTCTTATTATTACCGCTGCTATTTTACTACTGCTGTTACTGCTTCACTACTGTCACTGCTATAAAATTGTTGCTACTGATAAACCGCTGCGAGTAAGACTGTTTCCAGGTGCAGCTGAATTGACAACTCATTTGTTAAGGCTTACATATATTCTTTGGCTCCCCTTGTGTCGAATCAATAAATTTGGGTAATACTTCCCTCGAAGACTGTTGCGATCCCCTATACTTGTGGGTCATCAAGACTATTTTCTAGCGCCGTTGCCGGGGAGCATAGCTTTATTTGTAAGTTCACTTAGTATTCATATTGTTCGCTGCAATCCTTTCATCATGGGTAAACCTCGTGATGGAAAAGTTCCTATATTGCCATCCACTACAAGAAGAGGTACGACTCTCAACACCTCTGTTGCTCTTGATTCGCCATCTGTTATGAGTAAGTTGCTTACACCACCACACCCACACGCTTCTGCTACTACTTCTGCTGAGATTGAAAATGCCACTGATAATTTAGATGATGCTTCTACTGTGCTTGATGAGAGAGGTTCACTAGGTTCCTTTTTAGATGCTACTATTGCTAGAGCTAAGTTGGGAAATACCACTGTTACACCTGTTAGTTCACCTGAGTCTAGGGAATGTTCTAGTGATGATTATGATGATGATGCTTACATTGAGCTTAATGATGATTTTATTGCAAAAGCACGTGCTGCTCGTAATGCAGGTAATGTTAAAGAACTTCTTGCCAGACGTTCTATTAGATATAATTTGTCTCCTGATCCTAGGTTTGCTGCTTCTCCTATCAATATTAGAGACAAGGATTATGATTTCTCTTTGGATTTATCTTACATATCTATTGTTGAGAAAACTCCTTTTTGTGGTACTAAAGATGAGAGTGCTATGGAGAACATGAATGAGCTTTCTACTTTGAGTAATTTGTTTTCTGATGATATTAAGCTCCGCACTTACTTTGTTGCTAAGATTTTTCCTTTCTCGTTGAAAGATGCTGCTAAAATTTGGTTTAATAGCTTGTCTCCTGGATCTCTTACTAGTCCTATTGCTTTGGTTAATGCTTTCTTTCAGAAATATTTTCCTACTAGTGCTCAACATGCTGCTGTGCAGAAAATCTTTGATTTTGAACAGGGAAAATGAGAGATATTGCCTGAATCTTGGACAAGGTTTTGTTCTTTAATTAGAGCTTTGCCTAAAGAACCATTGCCTAAAAATGAACTCCTTGACATATTTTATAATGGACTAACGGATGAATCTAAGTCATATTTGGATAGTTGTGCTGGTTGTGTTTTCAGGGAAAGAACTCCGGCTGAAGCTGAAGAATTAATGGCTAAAATAAGCCGGAATCATGATGATTGGACTTTAGTTGAGCCAACACCAGCACCAACTCCTGCGCCATCTACAGAGCCTACGCCGAAGAAGAGAGGGATGATTGAATTAAATGATGAAGTTATGAAGGAAGCTAAGAAATCTCTTAAGGGGAAGGGTATTAATGCCGAAGATGTGAAGAATTTACCTCCTATAGAAGAATTATGTAAGCCAATCCCTCACTCATCTACCATTGAGGTACACTCTCTCCAACGCTTTGATGAAAGAGATATTCCTTATACTAAACCTCCTGATCAATGCTTAGATGAGTTCGATAATTTTATTGTTAAGCAAAAAAAATTAATAGAATGGTGCATAATCATTTGTTGGAAAATTCTAGAGCTATTAACAAGTTGCAGGATATTGTGGAGAGAACCGCCAATGATGTGAAGATACTTGCTAAACATTTTCAAATGGTTCAAACACAAATTGATCAGCTTACCAAGGTGCAAAAAGACTTGCTAGTTAATGCTGCAAGAGAGAAGCAAGCATGTGAAATACGCACAAGAAGTGGTGCTGCTACTCAAGACCCATTATATCCTGAAGGACATCCTAAGAGGGTTGAGCAAGATTCTCAATGCACTTCAAGTGATGATATTCCTCCCAAGAAGAAGAAGAAGAAGAAGCATGAAACAACCGCAGAATCCTCTGATGCAGGTAAAGATCCTAACAGTGTTTCTATTTCTGATGCTGAAACTGAACCAGGAGATACTTCTGATAAAGAAGAAGTTGAAGAGGAACCGGAAAAGAGTGACAAGAATGCAAAGTACACTAAAGAAGACTTCATTGCCAACAAGCATGGGAAAGAGAGGGAACCTTGGGTACAGAAACCAATGCCTTTTCCTAGTAAGAAACACAAGTCCAAGGAAGAAGAACACTACAACAGGTTTTGTGAATGGATGAGACCTTTATTTTTGCAAATTCCTTTGACTGATGCTATTAGAATGCCTCCTTATGCAAAGTATATGAAAGATATTGTCACTAACAAAAGGAAAATTCCTAGTGAGGAAATTTCCACACTGCTTGCTAACTATTCTTTTGATGGTAAAGTTCCAGAAAAGCTTGGAGATCCAGGTATACCTACTATTCCTTGCTCCATTAAAAATAATTATGTTAGAACTGCTTTATGTGATTTGGGAGCTGGAGTTAGTGTAATGCCTTTTTCTCTTTATAAGAGACTTGATTTAGAAAAATTGGTATCAACTGATATATCTTTGCAGATGGCCGATAAGTCTACTACTATTCCTATTAGTATATGTGAAAATGTTCCTGTTCAAGTTGCTAACAGTTGTTTAATATTAACTAATTTTGTTGTGTTGGAAATGCCCAAAGATGATAATATGTCTATTATTCTTGGGAGACCTTTTCTAAACACTGCAGGAGCTGTTATTAATTGAATCAAGGAAAGGTTACTTTTAATGTTAATAACAAAGAATATACGGTTTATTTTCCCAAGAAGATTGATAGGAAGAATGCTCTAAGTTCAATCAAGCGTGTTGAGACCATCAAAGTTGGTCAAATTATTTGTTCAGAGCGAAAGCCCAAGGAAGAATATCAAATTGTTATGGTTGGGACGATACCTATCAAAGTTGAGGTAACATAAGCATTAAGTGAAGTGCAAAGTTTTGCCTCATAAAAAGTTAGTTTGGTAACAAGACTTGATCAACCTTGTTAACAAAGTGATTTTATATGAACGAAACTTCGTTTTCACCGCATCTACTCCACCTTACTTGTATTTACTTTCATCAAAATGTTATTCCTTCAGTTTAGTTACATGATTAAGAGTATCTCAGAGCTGCTGCATGCTTGGTTTTGATTTGCTTGAAATCTTTTCATCTTTGTTTTTCTGAATTTTATCGATATGCCAATTTCTGAAAAATCCTCGAAAATAAAGTTTCTCGAAAAATTCCAGAAAATTCCTTATAAATTTTTATGTCAAAAATGGGGCAGGGAGACACCTGGGAGGCACCAGGTGGGGCAGCCACGCCACCTCACACACAGGTGGCGCGGCCGAGCCCTGGCCGCGCCACCCAGGTGTGAGAGGGCCCCACCAGGCCCCTCACTCATCTCTTCTTCCCCTGCTCTTTCTCTCTCCCGAAAAACACCGCCCCATTTGCTCAAGCTCGAGTTTTTGCTGTTCTTCACCTCGATTTTTCGATCTCCTTGCTCAGCCCAACATTTCTGCTGAAATTTGGATCATTTGCTCTCCGGTATGTGACTCCTCCACTTGTCCAAGTAGAATTTCTTTTGGTAAAGTATTTCTTGAGTATTTTAGCATTGTAGGTGACAGTATAAATGAGTATGCATGCTTGTTCTATTGCTTAGAATGGTTATTTTGATGCATGATAGCTCTCTAGTAACCCACTATAGTAGTTTCCTACACTTGCTTGTTGTAAAATCACTTTTTATGAGGTTTGTCAAAAAATTCAGAAATGGAGGAGAATACATATCAACTCTCTCAACATGAACTAGAAGTGCATGATGTTATGAAAGTTCACTGTGAAGAGAAGGTTTTTCCCTCACACTATCCATGTTCAGCATTCTTGAGTGCTGCTGGAATCCTGCAGGATTTTCAAACTTTACTTTCTAATGCAGGATTAGAATATTTTGTTGAGGGTGAACCTCCCCAATATGTTAAATGAACAATGTCTGTGGTGCAGGATTTTAGATTTAGTTGGTCCACTTCTAACCCCATGGTTCATTACAAAATCTATAATAAATCTGTGGACTTGCCTCTTGATGTTTTCTGTACAGCTATCAGAGTATCACAGTGGGGATCGCTCGAGAAGATAAGAGGTCAACCTAGACCATTGTTGGAACTATACGAAGAGATTTGTCAAGGAAGAAGCTTTACAGGAGAGGGTGGTAAAACTCGAAACATTCATTTCCCATCCATTCGGTATTTTGCCTTCTTTATTACCAAATGTGTTCTTGCTAGGAAATCTGCAAGTAGATTGTCTCTCCATGATCTAGCTTTTATTGCTGCTGCTTTGAGGCGTGATAGAACTTACCATTTGGGTGCCTTAATAGCTTTTCGTCTTGATATTAATCGTGAGAAGGGGGGAATCTGTGGAGGACTTATAGCTTCACGCCTGTTAGCTTTGCATGGCGTTGTGCCTCATTTTCGAGATCTGCAGTTCCCCGAGAAGAAACTTGGTCTTGATTCTATGGTTCAACATAAGTTTATTTCTCCTCCTGCTAGTTTGATTAATTTAACATTTGAGCTAACCTTTTTCAAGAAGACTACCTGGAGGGTAGTAAAGACTGAACGATTAGTCCGTTTGCCTACACCTCTTTTGTTTAACCTTGATCGTAGGAATGGATGGTCGCTTATGGAAGATGAGCTTGATGCGTACGTGGAGGAGCACCCGCGGCCTGTACACGATGAGGAGGGCGCGGAAGAATCGGGGCAGCCCTCCAACATTACGAACTTCCCATATGAGCAACCTTATTATGATTATGCGCCATCAGCTTCATCTTCATGAGGGCCCGGGTACGATTACACCTATGATGATCCACCAGCCTGGGGCAGCTATCAAAGTCGAAATTGATCTCCACTTAGGCCAAAAGCCTAAGCTTGGGGGGAGGTACGCCGATGATTCACTCATCTACACATCATATTTAGTCGGTCCTTTGTATATTCATGTTTCGCTTTCTTTATTGTTCTCGTTCTTGTTTCCATTTTTCCAAAACACAAAAAGACCAAAAATATTTCCGTTGTTTCTTTCTATTTGGTTCTTTAGTTTTCTACCTTTGGTTTGCTTTACTTGCTATTTTCGGTTCGCTGTTTGAAAAATCCAAAAATATTTTGCTTTGTTTGCTATTTCCTTCTGCTTTTTTTTCAAAAATTGAAAACCCCAAAAATATTTGTTGTTCTTCTTCGGTTTTGTAAAGTTTGTTGCAGAGTTCAGTCTCTCGTTACTCCATTGGAGCTTGGTATTCACTTTATATTATTCAAGCCACACAAATCAAGAGCAATAATGACGACATACGACAATCTGAGATGTGGTAAGAGGCTGGTATGAACTCTATTTGTTTTCATTTTTGTACATATACTCATCTATGTGGACATGCTTAGTCGGTTCATGTAAGGTATATGTCATCTAATGGATGCTTTGTAGTTCTTGCTTTCATATGATTAGTTTCAATTTACTATTAGCCTATAGCATGTCATGTAGATGCTTGCATGCATTGTTTTATTCATAGTATGGTATGATATTGTGGTATCCACCTCTGAAAGCTTCATTTGAATCGACTTGGCACATGCTCAAGCATGCATATGACTGAACAAAAAGTCAATTAAGCCTCGATGATCTAAATTTCCTCAGAGTTCTTGTATCATTTTTATGCCTATATTAATTTTGTTTTGTCGCAAGCATGATTATGACAGTTATTGCTCTCTTGATTGTCGCTTCCTAGTCTTTTGCTAGCCTTCATTTGTACTGAGTATGAGCTCTACTCGTGCATCCAACTACCAAAACCAAATCTTCCAAAGAGTCCACTATAAATTCCTATGCATGGTATTTGTAAGCCATTCCAAGTAAATTTTCATGTGCTACCTTTCAAAACTTTCAACTACTTCTCATTTTGTGCCACTGTTTTTAGCTCATGGGGACGTAGTGGTCGGAATTGCTATCTTCCATATTAAATTAAGTACCCCTCGACTAGGCAGCTTCATCTGCTCGTCATTAATTTTGCATGAGAGCTGGTCAGACCATTATAATCTTAATTCTAAAAGAAAGAAAAAAAATGCCCTCCTCCAAAGGAATGACAAAGTTGGTGGGCACCCGATGGAATCGGTTAGCCATGGATTGAGAAAGGAAAAGGGTGGGGAGGAGTGCCAAAGCTTTATAAAAGAGCACCAATGTGTCAAATTTCAAAGAACTCGGAACCGCTCTCACTTGTTTATTATGGAAGATAGTAAGTCCACATTGCTAGTCGTTGACATAGAACAACCACCTCTCAAAAGAAACTTTTATCTCTGTTTTACAAATGAAAAGCTCTAGCACATGTTAAATCACTGCTTCCCTCTGCGAAGGGCCATTCGTTTACTTTTATGTTGAGTCTTCATCTTCTAACTTTTAAGCACTTCTTGAGAGCATAGCTGTTATTCTTAGTGTAATGTGCTTGTCCTAGAACACGGTTAATTGTGGTATAACTTTGATGCTTGTATCTTTGATATTTCTACTTCTAGTCTTCCCTTGGACTTCAGAGGTGCCTCAGCATTTATGTTTTGCTCTACAAATAAAGGCAAGCGGGATACTACTCTTTCATATCATTTATGCATATTACAATCTTGTAGCTTCTCATGTACATGTTACTTGTTATTAGTGCATTGGCACTCTTTCATAGCTTGCTTGACTATGAGGTGACATTAGTTGCATACTTCTTATTATGAATTGCCTGAGTACTTGATCACATAGTTAGTATATATACATCATATGAGCAAATGTGTTCGTGAAAGTTTCTTTTATCGCTCTCAGTTGTTAACTGAATTGCTTGAGGACAAGCAAATAGCTAAGCTTGGGGGGAGTTGATACGTCCAAAACGTATCTACTTTCCCGAACACTTTTGCTATTGTTTCTCCTCTAATTTGTGTGTTTTGAATACAACTAACACGGACTGACGCTGTTTTCAGCAGAATTGCTCTGGTGTCTCGTTTTTGTGCAGAAATCCAACTTCCAGTAAAAATTTGGGAAAAATCATGAAAAATCCTATTTTCACCAGAAGACCCACGGAGCCAGAAGACATGAGGGAGAAGGGGCTCGAGGGGCTGTCACGCACAGGTGGCGCGGCCCAGCCCTGGCCGCGCCACCCCTGCGTGAGGGGGGCCCAGAACCCCTCTCGACCTCCCCTCTCATGTACATATACCCCCTGACGACATAATATCAGGGAGACGGCGTTTTTCCCAGATAGACTTCCGCTGCGCCGCCGCCATCAGAAACCGCGATTCGGAACCAGAAACTCCGTTCTGGCACCCTGCCGGGACGGGGATTCGGAGGAGATCTTCATCACCATCACCACCGACGCTCCTCCATCGACCATCCATGACTCCCCCATCCATGTGTGAGTAATTCCCCCGCTGTAGGTGAGGGGGTGGTAGGGATTGGATGAGATTGTTCATGTAATTTGATATGAAATTGATAGGGCATAGTGCCTAGTATCTTTATTTAGTGCCTATGACATTGTTGCAACTTGTTGTGCTTAATGCTTGTCACTTTGGGCCCGAGTGCCATGATTTCAGATCTGAACATGTTATTATTTCTATGATAATACTTGTCATTTATGGTCTTACCTACAAGTTGTATACACATATTGTTGTCCGGAACCCGAGGCCCCAAAGTGACAGAAATTGGGATAACCGGAGGGGATGGCTATGATGTGAGGATCACATGTGTTCACTGAGTGCTAATGCTTTGCTCCGGTACTCTATTAAAAGGAGTACCTTAATTACCAGTAGTTTCCCTTGAGGCCCTGCTGCAACAGGCTGGTAGGACAAAAGATGTCGTACAAGTTTCTCCTTGTGAGCACGTACGACTATATACGGAACACATGCCTATAATTGTGTGTACTAGGATGCTTTATCATTATTTATCTGCAATGCCTTTGTCTCATTGATTTCATGAATTATCTTATCCATGCAACGCCCGTAATCCATCCCTATGCCTACAGTATTTGCTCCTACTGTTTACTACTGTTATTATTACCGCTGCTATTTTACTACTGCTGTTACTGCTTCACTACTGTCACTGCTATAAAACTGTTGCTACTGATAAACCGCTGCGAGTAAGACTGTTTCCAGGTGCAGCTGAATTGACAACTCATCTGTTAAGGCTTACATATATTCTTTGGCTCCCCTTGTGCCGAATCAATAAATTTGGGTAATACTTCCCTCGAAGACTGTTGCGATCCCCTATACTTGTGGGTCATCAGCCGCAAGAAAACCCTGTTCCTTGGCCTTTGTTAGATCCGCCTCCAAAATCATGGATGCGGTCTAGCCAAGGGTCTGCATCTGGCCCAATTGCTTCACCATTCAGTTGCGATGAGCGACACGCTTGATGGGCATGTAATGCCAAAACGCTCGTAGCTATGGAGTAAGGCTAAGAGCACGGCGCAAGGAAGAAGAAGAAGTGGCGGTGGCAGAAAGGCAAAGGTCTGGTAAATAGTAAATAAAAAGGGTTTCCCCTTAAATATCTATGCGCGAAATGGAACATGGGCTGCGATGTGGCGTGCAAAGAGAAAGCAGCAAGCCCACTAGCGCATGAAAAATTTGGAAATTTACCACACTGCCCATGTGCACCGGTCAGCTTTTGTTCAAATCAACACAGTGAGTAGTCACGTCATAGCCATGATGTCATAATTTTGACAAGAAGAAGAAGCAACTCCGTGGAAAGGAAGATATAGGAAATGAAGGTCAAGAAATCTTTGAGCCTATAATCGACTGCAAGCACCCCATTATAGCCTCGGGGGCTGCTCCCATCAGGAGCGCTGATCGCGCACCCGATAGAACAATTGTAAGGTAAAAAATATATTATATAGGTCGAAGATTATACATTGAACTCAAAGAAGTTTTCAGCCTATACTCAAATAAAAATTCGAATATAGCCTTGGGAGCTACTCCCATCGGGAGCGTTGATAGCGCACCCGATGAATTAAAGATATCGGCTCTCATGCAAGAGTAAACAATTGACTTAATGATCGGTGGTAAACACTAGATAATAAACACGACATTTCACTCCCATCAGGAGGGAATTGCGACTAGTTGAATAAAGTAACCTGATGATTTCGGGCATTATAACAGGCAAATAAGGCTCTCGATAAAAATCAAATGTTTAGACCACATCCGCCGTGAGAACATGTCTAAATGTTGTGATTGCAAAGATCATGAAGGTAATACCTTAGGATCCGTCCTGCATCGCCTAGTATACGCACAAGAATGTGCTCTGCTACTAAATTTACGTATCCACGATATGAAGAAAATCCCGGTGGATGCATGCTGTGGTGGTGTGTGATAGTGTAAATCACCGTCCAGTTTGGAACCCCGAGAGGAAGGTTTGAGGAGTACAGTAGTGAGTTTTCCCTCAGTAAGAAACCAAGGTTTAATCGTATCCAGGAAAAAGCCAAACTCCAGAAGGTGATGCCCGCTAGCTTCGCGATAGCTCCAGACAATTTATAAGGCGCCTTGTCAAGGCTTTTCTTTGCGAGCGGCAATGTGGAACCTACACACAACACAACCAAATACTTTGCTCCCAACTTACAATGAAGTTGTCAATCTCACCGGTTTGCTGTAAATAAAGTGTATGAGCGTATCGAGTGGAAAGCAATAGTAGTATGCGAGTAAAGTAAACAGTGCGAGTAAAGTAAACATGTGATAGCAATATAAAGGAAATAGGAACGGGGTCCACAGTTCACTAGTGGTGTCTCTCCATAAGATAAATAACACATGCTGGGTAAATAAATTATAGTTTGGCAACTAATAGAATAAAGATAATGTGATATGTCGAGAGGATCACTATGAGATTTACTCTGGGCATTACAACAAGATACATAGACCGCCATCCAACTGCATCTATGACTAATAATCCACCCATGGGGAATCAATCCAAGAACCCCACAAGTATTAAGTTGTGAACAACAGATAACTGCATTGAGCAAAGTGTGTAATGTAAACAAAGCATATGCCCTTGGGCATAAGAATGTTGTTTTCTCCCTAGTGGCAACAGCACATCTACAACCTTAGAGGTTTCTGTCACTCCCCTAGATTAAATAGAGGCATGAACCTAACTATCGAGCATAAATACCCCCTCTTGGAGTCACTAGTATCTACTTGGCCAAGATAGCTACTAACAACGGAGAGCATGCAAGATCATAAACAACATAGAGATAACATAAGATAATATTCAGCACATCAACTCAATCATAACACCAATATTCATTGGATCCCAACAAACACAACATGCAGAATTACATAATGGTGATCTCGATCATGTAAGGCAGCTCACGAGATCTAAACATGAAGAACATGGTGTAGAAGACAACCATCTACTACTGCTATGGACCCATAGTCCAAGGTAGGCTACTCACACATCACGTCGGAGGCAAGCATGGCGATGAAGAAGACCTCCGGTGGCGATTCCCCTCTCCGGCAGGGTGCAGGGAACAGCTTCTGGACCCTCCCGATCTCGGGTCGACGACGGTGGCAGATCGTGATGTGTTTCTGGAAAAGTGATCGGGTGTTTAGGTTTTTCCCATCGGGGGGCCTTTATAGGCGAAGGGGCAGCGTCAGAAGTGGGCTAGGTGGCCCTTACCACAGGGCGGAGTGGGCCAGGGCCAGGCCGCGCCCCCTGGTGGTGAGGCCACCCCCTGGCTCCGTTCCGTCTCCTCTTCGGTTCTCTGGAAGCTTCGGTAAATTTCTGGATGTTCGGCTTTTGTTTTGTCGAATTCCGAGAATATTTCCTATGTACCTTTTCTGAAACACAAAAACAGCAGAAAATAGGGAATTGGCACTGTGGCATCTCGTTAATAGGTTAGTTCCGGAAAATGCATAAATATGCCACGAAGTGTAACGAAACACTAAGCAAATGGTGTAAAAACAAGCATGGAGAATCAAAAATTATAGATACGTTTGAGACATATCAGCATCCCCAAGCTTAACTCCTGCTCGTCCTCAAGTAGGTAAGTGATAACAAAAGAAATAATTTTTGAGGTGACATGCACCTACATAATCTTGATCATCTATGTAAGCGTTGTGCGCTGGGATCAAAAGAACTTAAAACATGGGCATGAAAGACATAATGTTGATAGAAGAAACTTAGCAACCATGTTATAACATGAAAATGAACACAAATGAAAGATCATGAAAATGAAACAATGAAAGTCAAACGTGTGTTCAAATCATATGGAAAAACATACAAATGGTTTTCAGCTTGTCCTTCATGAGAGAGCAAAACATAAATGCATAGGACACCTTCAAGTTTAAGAGGGCAACTAGATACAAGTAATTTAAGAACAAGTGAAACCAACATCATGAATCAATCAATGAAAACTTTGGGACAATGCACATTATACTATGAATGACAACTATGCTCTCTTAGACGGTGCATAAAGGTAGAAGGTGGTGACTCAACATAAAAGTAAAAGAAAGTCCCTTCGCGGAGGGAAGCAGTGATTAAACATGTGCTAGAGCTTTTCATTTGTAAAATAGAGAAAAAAATTGGGTTTTGAGAGGTGGTTGTGTCATGTCAACGACTGGCAATGGGGTCTTACTATCTTCCATAATAAACAAGTGACAGCGGTTCTGAGTTCTTTGAAAATATGGCACATTGGTGCTCTTTTATAAAGCTTTGGCACTCCTACCCACCTTTTTTCCTTTCTCAAACCATGGCTAACCGATTCCATCGGGTGCCCACCAACATTCACATACCATGGAGGAGTGCCTTTTTTCTTTTTTTAGAATTAGATTACAATGGTCTGACCAGCTCTCTTGCAAAATTAATGACGAGCAGATGAAGCTGCCTAGTCGAGGGGTACTTAATTTAATATGGAAGATAGCAATTCCGACCACTACGTCCCCATGAGCTAAAAATAGTGGCACAAAATGAGAAGTAGTTGAAAGTTTTGAAAGGTAGCACATGAAAATTTACTTGGAATGGCTTACAAATACAATGAATACGAATTTATAGTGGACACAATGACAAACTTCGTTTTTAGGAGTTGGATGCACGAGTAGAGCTCATACTCAGTACAAAATGAGGGCTAGCAAAAGACTAGGAGCGACCAACTAAGAGAGCAATAACAGCCATAATCATGCAAAGCGACAAAGCAACTTTAAAAGAAGCATAAGATGGCATCAAAAGTCAAAAACTAAATGATCATAGAGGCTATGGTGACTTTGTATGAGTCTAACATGTGTGAGCATGTGCCAAGTCAACCCAAATAAAGCATCAAAGGAGAAAACCAAAATAATGCTTCCAAATAATTAAAACAATGCATGATTTTTTTCAAAGGCTCATTAAGCAATCTTAGTCATTTGAGACAAGTCATGCTATAGCAAAACCACTAAGCTTACTATCAAAAAGCCATCAAGCATGACATGCAAAAGCCTAGGCCATAGTCTACACAAGCTCCTTTTTGTACCACTTTTTTGCATAAAGCTTTTTCTCTTTTCCAACACCATTCGAACTTTTTTGAAACAACTCTTTTGATGAAAACCAACATGGACCAGAGGTCAAAATACACATTGACGCAAAGATATAACAAGATCTGAACACAAATCAAGGCAAAAAATGAAAGCTAAACGTATTTCTAGAAAAATAAGAACACTCGTTGAAACTATAAGAGTGAAAAACGGAGTGTTCTTGGCAAATGAAAAGCAAGGCAACTTCTCCAAAAGGAATTTGTTGGGGTCCAACCATTTATTGTAGAAAACAAAACTAAACAAAACTAAAACTAAAAACAACTGACGCTCCAAGAAAAATGCATAATGCATGAAGCAATAAAAATATAGTGTGTTGAAAGGTGACCTGATTTTTGCCGATGAAGAAGGGGTGCCTTGGGGGCATCCCCAAGCTTTGACGCTTGTACCTCTTGTGTAACACCCCACTTTCTGTAATCCTGTTTAAGTAGAGTTTAGTGATCCAAAAATGAGGGCCAACAAAAAACTTTTTGTGCAAACCTCTGGAAGTACTACTTCTTGCTTGTTTGTCTTGGTTGTTATGCTAATGATGTCTATTTGAGTTGCTTGTTGAATAATATTGTGAACCAACACAATCCTTGTGCCCTTGTGATCATGCCTTTATTTATGCTTCTAGCTATTTTCCAAAATCATTATCTTGGCAACCTCTCCTTTCTCATATTATCTTATTTGACCAAGATAAGAGCCAAGATTTATCTTTGAGACAAAGCTTTTATCAAAACTAGTATTTACAAAATTATTGGGACCCACAAAGTAGAATGGTCCAACTATTTTACAAACTTTTATTTTGTTGATATTTATAAAAGGATTTCAAACACCTTTAAGAAAACTTTCTAAAGGAGATGTTATGTCTCCACTAGTTTCTGAAAATTCTACAAGAGCTTTACTCTTTTATTTGAAACTCTTTTCTACTTGACCATGGCATGATCACCATTGAGCACTTATTCAATCATTGTTTCTGGTGATGCTAGATTAGCTGCAAATGATTAACCTTGTGTGGTGAGTTGACTTTGTGTGACTGTTTGACTTTGATGAGTTGCTTGTGTGTAGATATAATTCTCATATAGGCCCATGGCCTAACTTATTCAAAACCCGTCAATGAATTTCTTTCCCAAAGTAAATTATTTTCATTCTATCTTTAAAATAAAACCTACCCTGTTGTTTTCCTCTCAATCCTGAAGCCCTAACTCTAATGACTTAGTCTCACCATGAGACATTAGGAGCCCCATTTTGAGGAATCTTAAAACTAATCAAACTAGCCCAAGGAAAGCACCCATGGTGTTCTTAGAATCATCTACATCCCACCTTAGGAGGCTCCTCCCAATTTTCACAAAATATCTTCTTGCAGTCATTTTATCAAACACCTAGTGTGCAGACTATCTTCATGTATGTTAACAGATTCAATTTTCCAACACCTGGGATAAGCTCATCTTTTCTATCCATGGCAATGTACCTTCCTAGAACTCATATTTGGCATGTGTTCTTCCATTCCTTCCATTGCCACCTAGTCATTTGAGGCCATCTGATACTTGTTCTAATCCTGTTTTTGACCCTAATCAAATCACTGACCATTTGACTATTATCAGATGCACTTTTGCTACCACTTTTAAACTTCGACATAAATTGTTCAGAGACCATTCTTTGACATATTCCTCTTATTTTTGATCTACTGTAACTGTCTATACACTTGCATGTGCATTTTGAAGCATGCCACCTATTTATGTGACTAGGTTTTGAACCCTAGTCAAAACTAATTTCACTTTTCTAGTTTTCCTTGATCCTCTTGGTAACTTGTCAGCAACTCATCCCAAAATTTCTCCATAAATTCATTCTTCTCTGCTAGCACTTGGAAAGTTTACTCCTACATACAATCATTCCCCCTCCATCAAAAATACCTATTCCTATTTCAACTTTCTTATCTAACACTTGCATAGGAGTAGTAGCAATGCTATTTCATGCACTCTTCTCAAATAAATCTGATGGAACTCCACCATGCTCTCTTATGAATTTAGAATCATAAGAACCCAAAACCCTAGACTCCCATTTTCAAATATTCCAAGATCTTGCTCAATTTATTTAATTGGGCAAACCTTCAAAGTAAAAATATCGGTGACCTTCAAAATATGCAAAGCTAGGCAAGGCCCTACCCAATCTCCCTATTACCCCCCTCTAATTCTTTCACACCTATATTTCTTGGAGATAATCACGCTAGGCCAAAACCAAACTTGATCTATGCATGCATCAAGTTCTATTTCCATCTCTAGTTACCTAAACCATTTTGAAACTCCACCAAACCACCACCTTGACCATTCCAGCACCCTCTCACATCTCTGGTCGAAATGCTACTGTAGCATTCCCTTCTCTTCCTTGTCCTTTGTGTTTGGAGGGAGAGCGAAGAAACATATGCCAATTCTTGGTCCTTTATTTATATCCCTTGCAGCAGCCCTACTCTCTCTCTGTGATGCTTCATGAGCAAGGCTCCTTGCTGGACCCTCTCACACTCTCCACCACCCCTCTCCCCCAACCGAAGCCCTCCTATGGACCCCACATGCCCCCAAACTGACCTAAACTCCTCCCCCTCAGTTTTAAAGCTGCAGACCACCCCAGCCCCTCTAGACCGTCTCATTCAGCTCCCCTATCATCACTCTCTCTCCGAGACCACCCAAACTCAAGCCCTTGGTCTGTGCAATCGAGGAGAACCCGTTCTTCTCATTATATGTTGCAGGCGTGCGAGGAAGAATGCCACCCATCTGAACCCTCTCTGTTGTTTCTTTCTGCATTCTCGAGCTCCCCTCGTTGATATCTAGCTAACCCCGCCGTATATCTTGACCTAGGAACGTCGGAGACAAGCTTCCCTGGCGCACCGAATTGGACCTCACCATCATTGCCATGCAGATCTGCTTCCTGGGAGACAAACCGGCCATTGCGCACCTCGCCGAGCTCGTTCCGCCGCGCCGCGACCCCTCATCGCCTCCCCATGGCCGAGGAAGGCACCTAGGTGAGCTCCGGCGCCGCCCCTGCAGAGTTAGGGTTTCGTCCCTCGTCCGTGTAGCCAGAGGAAGGAGATAGCCAGGAGCCGTCGATCTCGCTTAAGATCGGACGGCCGAGAATCCCGCGTACCGTTTTGGCCCTTCTAGCCACTGACAGCGGGCCCGGCCTGTCAGCTCACTTGGAAGCCTTCCTGCCCAAGCGCCCACTCAAGTTGGGCTGGCCGGCGTCAGAATGGCCCAAATCTGCCAGATCCGGCCCGTGCTCCTTTTTTTTAAGAAATCTGTTTAAAGATTATGACAGATCTGTTTAATGTGTTGTTTGGATTAAATACTAAACAATTGCTAAAGTGCATAGAAAATTATGGACAAAATTTTATGCATGTTCTATAACTATTTACCCAACATGCAGTACAATATTTTGCCAAAATTTAGTACATTTTCTTTTTAGTATTTAATCTAGCATAATGTGTCCTTTCTGCTCAAAATTCCATAACAGGAGATCTATCCAACCTTTTTGAGTAAATCCAACTTTTTATGAAAGATATCTTCAGTACCTTCCAAATGCCACTGGACCTCCTACAAATGAAGCAGTATTCATTGAATGGTTGTTTTTGCAAATTACTATCAGATCCGACTTTAGGGAATTTTAAAACTTATTCTGTGAAGTATTTTTGAATGAAACCAATTTTGGGTGATTGATGTCTACACATGCTTCTGTTCTTGTAGACAGTGTTGGGCCTCCAAGTGCAGAGGTTTGTAGAGCAGCAGCAAGTTTCCCTTAAGTGGATCACCCAAGGTTTATCGAACTCAGGGAGGAAGAGGTCAAAGCTATCCCTCTTAGGCAACCCTGTAATTACGATACAGAAAGTCTCTTGTGTCCCCAACACACCCAATACACTTGTCAGATGTATAGGTGCACTAGTTTGGCGAAGAGATAGTGAAATACAAGTGGTATGGATGATTATAAGTAGCAAATGTGATTTGAAATAAATATCGCTGTGAGCAAACATGTAACAAAACAGCAAGTAAACGGTGTGCAATGCTTGGAAACAAGGCCTAGGGATCATACTTTCACTAGTGGACACACTCCCAACAAATATAACATAATTGAACAAATAAACAACTTCTCTTTACTATGGTACTCTGAATTACTCTCCTATTGAATAACACTAATCATTGCGTAGTGGCTACAGAAGCACCCCTTAAAGTTCATCAAGTACTTGACAAACACCACTCATAGAGATATACAAATCAGATCACAACTCAAGATAGATATTATTGCAACTTAGACCAAGTACTAACACGGTGCACACACTGTCAACATTACACCATGAAAGAAGGAATAGATCACTTCAATACTATCATAGCAATAATTATTCTCATAATCCATAACAGATCACAATCGTAGCCTAGACCAAGTACCACCATGATGCACGCACTGTCACCGTTACACCATGGCAGGAGGAATAGATTACTTTAATAACCACCACTAGAGTACACATAATATCTGAATAATAACATCTACTTGTTCAACATAATACAAAGCTCACGATCACATAAAGATCACATCATGGGAGAGAGAGGTGAACCACATAGCTACTGGTAGAGCCCTTAGCCCCGGGGATGAACTACTCCCTCCTCATCATAGGAGACATCAAGGTTGATGGAGATGGCGGTGAGGTCGATGGAGACGGCGGAGACGGTGATGGAGACCAATGGAGATGGCTCCGGGGGCACTTCCCCGTCCAGGCAGGGTGCCGGAACAGAGACTTCTGTCCCCCGAAATTCGTCGGCGGTGGCGGCGGAGCTGCGGAACTCTTTCTGGAAAATTGCCGAATCCCTTAGGGTTTTCCGTCCCGAGGCTTTATATAGGCGAAGGGGCATCATCATAGGTGGCCCCAGGCCTCCTCACACTAGGGTGGCGTGGCCAGGGCCTGGGCCGCGCCAGCCCTATGTGAGGGTGGCCTGTGGCCCCTCTCCTTCCTCTCTTCGGATGTCTGGAAGCTTCCGGGTAAAATAAGACTTCAGGAACTTGTTTCGTCCAATTTCGAGAATATTTCCTGTGTATCACTTCTGAAACACAAAAACAGCAGAAAACAAGAAACTGGCACTGTGGCAACTTGTTAATAGGTTAGTTCCGGAAAATGCATAAAAGTGCCACGAAGTGTAACGAAACAATAGGCAAATGGTGTAAAAACAAGCATGGAACATCAAAAATTATGGATACGTCGGAGACGTATCAGCATCCCCAAGCTTAACTCCTGCTCATCCTCGAGTAGGTAAGTGATAACAAAAGAAATAATTTTTGAGGTGACATGCACCTACACAATCTTGATCATATATGTAAGCATTGTGAGCTGGGATCATAAGAACTTAAAACATGGGCATGAAAGACATAATCTTGATAATAGAAACTTAGCAACCATGTTGTAAACATGAAAATGAACACAAACAAAAGATCATGAAAAATTAAACAATGAAAGTCAAACGGGTGTTCAAATCATAAGGAAAAACATACAAATGGTTTTCAGCTTGTCCTTCATGGAGAGCAAAACATAAATGCATAGGACACCTTCAAGTTTAAGAGGGCGACTATATACAAATAATTTAAGAACAAGTGAAACCATGATCATGAATCAATCAATGAAAACTTTGGGACAATGCACATTATACTCAAAATGACAACTATGCTCTCTTAATGGTGCATAAAGATAGAAGGTGGTGACTCAACATAAAAGTAAAAGAAAGGCCCTTCGCAGAGGGAAGCAGTGATTAAACATGTGCTAGAGCTTTTCATTTGTAAAACAGAGAGATAAAAATTGGTTTTGAGAGGTGGTTGCTTTTGTCAACGACTAGCAATGGGGTTCTTACTATCTTCCATACAAAAAAGAAGCAAGTTTTTGAGAGAGAGATTGGCACTTTTGTGCTCTTTTATAAAGCTTGGCACTCCTCCCCACCTTTTTTCCTTTCACAAACCATGGCTAACCGATTCCATCGGGTGCCCACCAACATTCACATTCCTTGGAGGAGTGCCTTTTTTCTTTCTTTTTTCTCTTTTTTTTTCTTTTTGGAATAAGAAATATGGAAGATAGCAAATCCGACCACTACGTCCCCATGAGCTGCAAACAGTGTCACAAAACGAGAAGTGTTTTGAAGGTTTTTGAAAGGTAGCACATGAAAATTTACTTGGCATGGCTTACAAATACCATGCATAGGAATTTTTAGTGGACACAATGGCAAACTTGGTTTTTGGGAGTTGGATGCACGAGTAGAGCTCATACTTAGTACAAAATGAGGGCTAGCAAAAGACTGGGAGCGACCAACTAAGAGAGCAACAACGGCCATAATCATGCAAAGCGACAAAGCAACATTAAAAGAAGCATAAGATGGCATCAAAAGTCAAAAACTAAATGATCATAGAGGCTATAGGCGACTTATTTTTGTAGTCAACATGGTGTGAGCATGCGCCAAGTCAACCCAAATAAAGCATCAAAGGAGAAAACCAAATTAATGCTTTCAAATAATATAAACAATGCATGATTTTTTCAAAGGCTCATTAAGCAATCTCAGTCATTTGAGACAAGTCATGCAACAGCAAAAATCACTAAGCATACTACCAAAAAGACATCAAGCACGACATGCAAAAGCCTAGGCCGCAGTCTACACAAGCTCCTTTTTGTACCACTTGTTTTTGCATAAAGCTTTTTCTCTTTTCCAACACCATTTGAACTTTTTAAATCCAACTCTTTTGAGGAAAACCAACATGGATCAGAGGCAAAAATACACCTTGATGAATAAATATAAGAAGATCTGAATGCAAATCAAGGCGAAAACGAAAACCAAAAGCAGTAGCAGAAAAAGAAGAACACTCAATTTTTGATAAGAGTGAAAACTAGAGTGTTCTTGGCAATTGAAAAACGAGTTCATCTCCTCCAAAAGAAACATGATGTGATGTAACCATTTATTGCAGCAAACAAAGCAAAAGAAAATTGAAAACTAAAACAACTGACGCTCCAACAAAAACACATAGTGCATGAAGCAATAAAAATATAGTGTTTTGAAAGGTGACCTGTTTTTTGCCGATGAAGAAGGGGTGCCTCGGGGGCATCCACAAGCTTTGACGCTTGTACTTCTTGGATATTTCTTGGGGTGATGCATGGGCATCCCCAAGCTTGAGCTTTTGTCCATTCTTCAACTCATCTCATCATTCTCCAATCCCTACACTTGAAAACTTCCTTCATACAAAACTAAACACAATTCTATTAGCAACATTAGTGCAAGCATAACATATAATCAACCCTTTATTTGCTTCAGGTTTCAACTCAAAACCACCACATATAAAGTATATACTACTGTAGCAACTTCCCCAAAAGTTCCATGATCAAAAGAACTCAAAAGAAAGCGATAAAGTGGCAAACACAAATATTGGCAGAAATCTGTCAAAACTGAACAGCTGACAAAGGTCGAATTTTTGAGGGGTTTTCTGTTGCTCAAATCAAAAAGTGTTCAACTAACGAAAGTTTGGATATAACCTGGGGCATATGCAAAAGAAATCGCAGGTCCAAAAGATATACAGAGAATTTATACGAATTTTTACGGTGCAGCACCGAAAACAGTTTCAGGACAGCAACATCCCCAAATCTTTACCTCACTCAAATTAGAGGCTTCTCTTGGCACAACAATAAAATAAAAAGGATAAGGAGCGGTCATTACAGTAGTAATAACTTCCAAGACTCAAATAAAAGAAAAAGTACTGAAAGTAAAAACATTGGGTTATCTCCCAAGAGTGCTTTTCTTTAACGCCTTTGAGCTAGGCGCAGTAATTTGCAAAGATGCTCATGTGGGCGCCATATAAGAGCTTGAGGCAAAGGCACCATATAGGAACTTAAAGCAATAGAGAGCATCAAAAAGCAGATGTGAAAGACATTTATATCTGAACCACTTCCTATGCATAGGAATCTTGTAAGAAAATAAATCAACGAGGCACATAGTAGCAAGCATGGATAGATAAAACAAGTGACACTTCAAGATTTGCAACATAAAGAGGGGAAACTCAATATTATTGAGATCCATCAAACCATGTTTCCCTCTCTCATAATAACTTTCAGTAACATCATGAATAGAATTAACAATATAACTACCACATAAAACATCCCTATCATGCGCCACATGCATAAACGAATTAATACTCACCATAGGAACAATAGTAGTAGGAGCAAATTCAACAGAATAATTATTCTCATCACCATAATCATCAAAAATAGGAGGCATATTGTAATCATAACTAGTTTTCTCCTCAAAAGTAGGTGAACTGAAAATATTATACTCATCATCATAACCATCATAAACTAGAGGTTTAGCATCATCACAAGCAAAAGAACAGCTATTTCGCAAAGCATATTCATCAAACATATCATCATAGCAAACTTTCTCCACTAAAGCTGGGGAACTAAAAATATCATGCTTAACAAAACCAGCTTCCCCAAGCTTAGACTTTTCTATAGCATTAGCAACAACGGTGTATTAGCATGCAAATTAAGCTCCAAAGGTTTTTCCATTTTCTCTTCAAACACTTCATATCTAAATTCAGGAATAAGACTAGAGAACTCTTTATTTTCCATTAAGCCTAACTAGTGAAAATAAAAACAAGAAACAAAAAGATGTAATTGCAGAATCTAAAGGAAATAACTCCGAGCACTCACACAGGAGGATGCGAGTACCTTTTACCTTACCTCCCCGGCAACGGCGCCAGAAAAGAGCTTGATGTCTACACACGCTTCTGTTCTTGTAGACAGTGTTGGGCCTCCAAGTGCAGAGGTTTGTAGAGCAGCAGCAAGTTTCCCTTAAGTGGATCACCCAAGTTTTATCGAACTCAGGGAGGAAGAGGTCAAAGCTATCCCTCTCAGGCAACCCTGCAATTACGATACAGAAAGTATCTTGTGTCCCCAACACACCCAATACACTTGTCAGATGTATAGGTGCACTAGTTCGGCGAAGAGATAGTGAAATACAAGTGGTATGGATGATTATAAGTAGCAAATGTGATTTGAAATAAATATCGCTGCGAGCAAACATGTAACAAAACAGCAAGTAAACGGTGTGCAATGCTTGGAAACAAGGCCTAGGGATCATACTTTCACTAGTGGACACACTCCCAACAAATATAACATAATTGAACAAATAAACAACTTCTCTTCACTATGGTACTCTGAATTACTCTCCTATTGAATAACACTAATCATTGCGTAGTGGCTACAGAAGCACCCCTTAAAGTTCATCAAGTACTTGACAAACACCACTCATAGAGATATCCAAATCAGATCACAACTCAAGACAGATATTATTGCAACTTAGACCAAGTACTAACACGGTGCACACACTGTCAACATTACACCAAGAAAGGAGGAATAGATCACTTCAATACTATCATAGCAATAATTATTCTCATAATCCATAACAGATCACAATCGTAGCCTAGACCAAGTACCACCATGATGCACGCACTGTCACCGTTACACCATGGCAGGAGAATAGATTACTTTAATAACCACCACTAGATTACACATAATATCTGAATAATAACATCTACTTGTTCAACATGATACAAAGCTCACGATCACATAACGATCACATCATGGGAGAGAGAGGTGAACCACATAGCTACTGGTAGAGCCCTTAGCCCCGGGGATGAACTACTCCCTCCTCATCATAGGAGACAGCAAGGTTGATGGAGATGGCGGTGAGGTCGATGGAGACAGCGGAGACGGCGATGGAGACCGATGGAGATGGCTCCAGGGGCACTTCCCCGTCCCGGCAGGGTGCCGGAACAGAAACTTCTATCCCCCGAAATTCGTCGGCGGTGGCGGCGGAGCTGCGGAACTCTTTCTGGAAAATTGCTGAATCCCTTAGGGTTTTCCGTCCCGAGGCTTTATATAGGCGAAGGGGCATCGTCAGAGGTGGCCCCAGGCCTCCTCACACTAGGGTGGCGCGGCCAGGGCCTAGGCCGCGCCAACCCTATGTGAGGGTGGCCTATGGCCCCTCTCCTTCCTCTCTTCGGATGTCTGGAAGCTTCCGGGTAAAATAAGACTTCAGGAACTTGTTTCGTCCAATTTCGAGAATATTTCCTGTGTATCACTTCTGAAACACAAAAATAGCAGAAAACAGGAAACTGGCACTGTGGCAACTTGTTAATAGGTTAGTTCCAAAAAATGCATAAAAGTGCCACGAAGTGTAACGAAACAATAGGCAAATGGTGTAAAAACAAGCATGGAGCATCAAAAATTATGGATACATCGGAGACGTATCAGTGATCTTGTGCTGTGAAGGCTTCCTACTGACCATAGGATAAATTTTTCTGAGCTTTTATGATTTTCTGGTAGATTTATCTCTAAACCAATAGTTATTTTCACTATAAAGTGCATAGTTTATTGTCTGTTAATCAGAAAATTTCAAATCCAATTTTGTTGGGTTTGTATTGTTGTTAGCTATCTGATGCTATGCTGGATGACATGTTTTGAGCAAGTTTGATGCATGCATGATGTTTGGGTTGAGTATAGGGTTATTTACTATTAGAAATTTTTTTCCCTATAAATATAGTAGCTTTACTTTTATAAGATGAAATCTTGGTTCAGAAAACTTGTTGCTTATCTGAACATATGCTTAATACGTTATTTGACCTATGTGGCCACCTGCATGCTTGTTTGAGGTGAAGTGGTGTTGTGCTTGCTATGTTTGAAAAACCCTAGTTTTAATAGGATTAACTTGCTGCTAAAAATCTATGAAATCTTATTTTAGTTTCTAAATATGTTTGTTTCTGATACTCTTTGATTATGTGATGTTGAGTGATGAAGTGCTTGTGACCTGTGTATGCATGTATGCTTATTGTGTGCTTTTATTTTTTCCGGCGATAGATTCGAACGACGAGTGTGCGGAGGAGGGGGGGGTGTTTGAGTACCAAGAAGAGGGAGATCAGGGACAAGCCAACCAAGGCAAGCCATCTAAACTTGTTGCATATCTGATCCCAGTTTTACTTATTGCAGGATTTATTACTGTTTATGAAAATGCATTGTTTTATGTTGCTATTGCCCTAAATAGCAATTGTTGGCGACTTGGCTCCGCAAGTCAGATGATATCATCCTCATGGATGACCCCTATCTTGACACCTACTTATTCCCCAGAATTAGTGGCATGATGGTTAGCATTATAGCCTTTGGAAAACTTTGTAGTGGAGCAAAAACTCTAGGTTGGGAATACTCAAATGGGACTTTGAAAAATGATTTCGAAAACCTTGGAATAGTGCTCTATTCCACTGAAGTGTTTTCAGGAAAATGTGTTCTGGAAAAATGGAGAAAAGGAGGAGGAGGATTTATGAAAGAGGGCATTGTGTATAAGTGTTCGCCAGACCAATTAAATCGTGCGACCACGATTACCCTGGTATGGGACGGGGCTTAGCTTGTAGTTTGTTTATTTTAGTACGGGAGTCTCATAACTATATAAAGGTACGCGGTACCCCGGAATCCGGATTACTGCAAGTATAAGGGCAATAGTAAATCGGGATCCAGTGAGGGATTTATCCGGCCGGAAGACACTATGGGTCTCCTGACGTGGCATTGGAGTTACGCTCGAACGTGGAGGTAGATTGCCAGGGTGTGCCGGGGAGGTACATACTCCATAGGCTAGATTCCTGTACTAAGGTAGATAAGTGAAAGGCTTTGATCGGGTGCTTGTCGTGGCATATGATGTTATGTGGGGAAGATGCCCACACGATGAGTATCCGGATGGTTGTGGGTAAAGAGTACAACCTCTGCAGAGTGTAAATCTATTCGAATACCCGAGTCCTCGGTCATGGACGGTTGGAATGGCCATACTTAACCTGTGTCGGTTTTGGTTTTTAAAAAGTGGTTCTTGGAAAAATGAAGAAAAGTGCCGGACGGAGTACTCGGAGGGTACTGCCGTGGCACGGGTATGGTTCGGAGTACTTGTAGGGTACTGCCGAGGAAATGGAGATGGTCATGTGTGGTTGACCTGAATGGAGATGGTCATGTTCGAATTGACCTGGTTTGTGAATGAAAAAGGGTTTCTCCCTTCCTAGAGATTTGTACTAAACTTGTTTTATAAATGCTTTTAATAAGGATATAGAGGTGTCATAGAACATGGTTCTGGACATGCTATATCGACACAAGAAAACCGTATTTTTTAAGAAAGAAAACCAGACTAGAGCCTATCCTTGCTACAACCATACTGCATATCAAACTCCTTCTCTTTAGATGGTTTCTGAGTACAATTCAAATGTACTCATGGCTTTGTCCCTGGCTATTAACTTGGTCAGACTATGGAGAAGACTACTTGGAAGGTGACGATTGATACGTCCATTTTGCATCACTATTTTGTATCATAATTTACTATTATTCATTGATATATTTCATATTTAGAGTTGATACTTATGTTATTTCCTTTTTTTTCACATGTTTGATGATCATTGGAGGATTTGCTGCCGGAGTCAGGATTCTGCTGGAAAAAGGACCATCAAGGGACCATATTTTGAAGATTAGGAAAATTCCAGAAAAATACCAGGAAATTATATTTTCCTAGAAGACTCAGGAAGCCAGAAGGAGGAGTCGAGAGGAACCAGGAGGGGCCCTAACGCCAGGGTGGCGCGGCCTGACCCCTGGCCGCGCCAGCCCTGTGTGAGGCCACCCTGGCCCACTTATGGTCTCGCCCCTTCGCATACTTCATCGTCCCCGAAAACCTAAGTCAAGGGGGGGCTCAGAGTTAGACACCGCCACCTCTGCGGGGCGGAAAACACCAGAGAGAGAAAAGCTCTCCGGCAGGCAGAAATCTGCCGGGGAAATTCCTTCCCGGAGAGGGGAGATCGTGGCCATTTTCATCACCATCGCACCGGACTTCATCGGGATCATTATCATCATCATCTCCATCACCAGCACCTTCATCTCCATCATCACCACGCCATCCCGCTATAACATCTTGAGTTGGATCTTGTTATATTCATAGGGGAAACTTTCCCGGTGTTGATTACTCTTGTAGTTGATGCTATTGAGTGGAACCGTTGAATTAAGGTTTATGTTCAGATTGTTATTTACCATTATTTCACCTCTGATCATGATCCATATGATGTCTTGTGAGTAGTTCGTTTAGTTCTTGAGGACATGGGAGAAGTCAAGATGTTAGTAGTGAATTATTGTTGAGAAATATTTAATGGTTTGATATTGTTGTGGTGCTATTTCACTAGTGGTGTCATGTGAACGTCGACTACATGATACTTCACCATTTATGGGCCTAGTGAGATGCATTGTGTATTTGGCTACCAATTGTGGGGCTGCTGGAGTGACAGAAACCTAAACCTCCGTTGGGAAACCGTTGCACCAGGGAGCGTAGGATCTTAGAGTTTAAGGCTGTGGTTAGATTTATCTTAATTACTTTCTTGTATATGCGGATGCTTGCAAAGGGTATAATCACAAGTGTGTATTTATCCTAGTAAGGGTAGTGCGCTAGCACAGGTTCACCCCCATAACACCTATCAAACCAATAAAGACTATTGGCTTTATGAAGCAAAAGCTCTTGACAGAAACTCCCGTGTGTCCTCGAGAATGTTTGGTTATTATAAGTTACACAACCGGCTTGTCCTTTGCTGAAGAAAGGATTGGGCCACTTGCTGCAATTGTTACTACTGTCTTTTATTTACTCGCACTTTATTTACTCGTATTACCAAATACCCCTGAAAACATGTTTGCTAGTATTTACAGTGAATCCTTGATCAAAACCACTCATCAACACCTTCTACTCCTTGTTGGGTTCGACACTCTTATTTATCGAAAGTACTACAATACACCCCCTATACTTGTGGGTCATCAACGATGGTTACGACGATGCTGGTGCGAACTAGGAACGTCTCCCAGTCAGTTGCCTGTAGGGTAGTAGGCATGACTTGATATCCGCTGCTTAGTTGTAGACTTGCCCTACGTGGCATTATCAAGCTTGGTCATGAGACCAGTTGTAAGTTTATTATTCGATAATGTAATGGATGGTGTAATTCTGTTAACAACTCGGATATGTGGATTCATGACACACTGATCATGGGATCGTGAATAGTATGCATATCGGATATCCCGGGTGGTAAAACGGGGTCCCCACATCTTGGATATTTCTTGGGGTGACATGGGCATCCCCAAGCTTGAGATTTTGTCCATTCTTCCACTCATCTCATCATTCTCCAATCCCTACACTTGAAAACTTCCTTCATACAAAATTGAACACAATCCTATTAGCAACATTAGTGTAAGCATAGCAATGAATCCACCCTTTTTGCTTCAGATTTCAACTCAAAACCACCACATATAAATAATATACTAATGTAACAACTTCCCCAAAAGTTCCGTGATCAAAAGAACTCAAAAAGAAAGCGATAGAGCGGCAAACACAAATATTGGCAGAAATCTATCAAAACAGAACAGCTAACAAAGGTCGAATTTTCCGAGGGTTTTTTGTTTCTCAAATCAAAAAGTGTATAACTAATGAAAGTTTGGATATAACCTGGGGCATATTCACAAGAAATCGCAGGTCCAAAAGATATACTGAGAATTTTCACGAATTTTTACGGTGCAGCACCAAAATCTGTTTCAGGACAGCAACATCCCCAAATCTTACCTCACTCAAATTAGAGGCTTCTCTTGGCACAAAAACAAAATAAAAATGATAAGGAGCGGTTATTACAGTAGTAATAACTTCCAAGACTCAAATAAAAGAAAATGAACTAAAAGTAAAACAATGGGTTATCTCCCAAGAGTGCTTTTCTTTAACGCCTTTGAGCCAGGCCCAGAAAGGTGGAAATCAAGTAATATCAAGTGATGAAGCATTAAGATCAACTGTTTCCTCAAGAGCACCACTTACCACACTAGGCACTTTAGAGGTTCCCGAAGATGATTCAACCTGCAAGTCACTCTTAGTTGAACTAAAAGTCTTACCAATCTTAAAAACATGCTGCGGTTTAGGCACAGACACCTTAGAAACATACATAAATTTTTGCTCTTTTCCAACAAAGGTTCTCCTTCTTAAACTTAAGAGACGGGAAAATTGAACTTAAAGTTTCCATGGATTCCTCTAGTTTCCCAATCCTAAGGTTTTGACTATCAAGAGTAGTGCTAGCTTCTAAAACAGTAATTCTCTCACCGATACTTTCTATCGCTTCATTAACTCGGCTAGCGTTATCAAGGATATTTGGCAAACTGTTTTCTAAAGAGCCTAATTTTTCTATAACTTCCTCCAAAGTGATCTCAGTTTTAACAACATGAATAGGTGGAACTCCCACTAAACTTTCTATTAAAGTGCATGCTTCAAGAGCGGGAGTACCCAGAAAATTACCTCCTGCAAGAGTATCAAGAACGTACCTATTCCAACTAGTTATACCAACATAAAAATTTCTAAGGAGGATCATGGTAGAATGCTTCTTTGTACACCTATGATGAGAATTGCTAATACGGTACCAAGCATCTTTCAAGCTCTCTCCCCCTTGTTGCTTAAAAGTACGAACTTCAACATCAGGATTACTCATTCTAACAAGACTAAAGGCAAGTAAATAAAACCGACTATGAAGGAAACTATTTTTTTGTGTTTTTGATAAAACGAAGCAAGTAAAAATAAAGTAAAGCAAAACTAAAACAAAGTAAAGGATGTGCGTGCGAAACTCCCCTTGCAGAAGTCTTCTTTTTCCCCAGCAACGGCGCCAGAAAAATCATTGCTGTGGCGGTGTGTGATAGTGTAAATCACCGTCTAGTTGGGAACCCCAATAGGAAGGTTTGATGAGTACAGCAGCGAGTTTTCCCTCAGTAAAAAATCAAGGTTTAATCGTATCCAGGAAAATGCCAAACTCCAGAAGGTGATGCCCGCTAGCTTCGCGATACCTCCGGACAATTTATAAGGCGCCTCGTCACACAACATAACCAAATACTTTGTTCCCAAATTACGATGAGATTGTCAATCTCACCGGTTTACTGTAAACTAAGTGTATGAGCATATCGAGTGGAAAGCAATAGTAGTATGCGAGTAAAGTAAACAATGCGAGCAAAGTAAACAGGTGATAGCAATATAAAGGAATAGGACCGGGATCCACAGTTCACTAGTGGTGTCTATCCGTAAGATAAAAAATATATGTTGGGTAAACAAATTACAGTTGGGCAATTGATAGAATAAAGATAACGTGATATGTCGAGAGGATCACTATGAGATTTACTCTGGGCATTACAACAAGATACATAGACCGCCATCCAACTGCATCTATGACTAATAATCCACCCATGGGGAATCAGTCCGAGAACCCCACAAGTATTAAGTTGCGAACAACAGATAACTGCATTAAGCAAAGTGTGTAATGTAAACAAAGCATATGCCCTTGGGCATAAGAATGTTGTTTTCTCCCTAGTGGCAACAACACATCTACAACCTTAGAGGTTTCTGTCACTCCCCCAGATTAAATAGAGGCATGAACCCAACTATCGAGCAAAAATAACCCCTCTTGGAGTCACTAGTATCTACTCGGCCAAGATAGCTACTAACAACAGAGAGCATGCAAGATCATAAACAACATAGAGATAACATAAGATAATATTTAGCACATCAACTCAATCATAACACCAGTATTCATTGGATCCCAACAAACACAACATGTAAAATTACATAACGGTGATCTCGATCATCAGGGGCGGACCGAGAAATGGGCCAAGACCCGGGCTAGCCCATGTGTGTAGGATTAGAGCTATTGGTTTACATGATGTTTTGCTAATTTTAAGGGAAATTTTAGTGCATATTTGGGCCTAAGCCCAGGGCTGCAGCACGGGCTACCCTGGGTGTAGATCCGCCCCTGTCGATCATGTAAGGTAGCTCACGAGATCTAAACATGAAGCACATGGTGGAGAAGACAACCATCTAGCTACTGCTATGGACCCATAGTCCAAGTTAGACTACTCACTCATCGTGCCGGAGGCAAGCATGGCGATGAAGAAGACCTTCGGTGGCGATTGCCCTCTCCGGCAGGGTGCCAGGAAGAGCTTCTGGACCCTCTCGATCTCGGATCGACGACGGCAGTGGATCGCGATGTGTCTCTGGAAAAGTGATCGGGTGTTTAGGTTTTTCTCGTCGGGGGGTCTTTATAGGTGAAGGAGCGGCATCAGAAGTGGGCCAGGTGGCCCTCACCACAGGTCGGCGCGGGCCAGGGCCAGGCCACGCCCCCTGGTGGTGAGGCCACCCCTGGCTCTGTTCCGTCTCCTCTTCGGTTCTCTGGAAGCTTCGGTAAATTTCTGGATGTTCAGCTTTTCTTTCGTCCAATTCTAAGAATATTTCCTGTGTAACTTTTCTGAAACACAAAAACAGCAGAAAACAGGGAACTGGCACTGTGGCATCTCGTTAATAGGTTAGTTTCGGAAAATGCATAAATATGTCACGAAGTGTAACGAAATACTAAGCAAATGGTGTAAAAACAAGCATGGAGCATCAAAAATTATGGATACGTTTGAGACGTATCAATGCACTGGGAACCCTAGGAAATACTGGAATCCATTCTTTCGTAAGTCCTAAAATGCGGCACTAGCTAGGTTACGCCAGGTACCAAATCGAGTCTGAGGACTCAAGTTTTAGGTAGGTAACAACTGTTTGCTCAGGCAATTAACTGGTTTCCTGATCTGTCCGAAGCACCAGGCTTGTTAACCAAAATCCCCATGAAAATTTAGAAATATCAAATATCTATAGAATATATGAAATGAAGAAGTTAAAGATTTCTCCAGTTGAAGATTACAAGTCAAAGATTAGAAGATTTGAGATTCGACCCGAATCTACGATTCAGATAGAATCTCGGGGGCTACTGACAAGGGTATGACTACCGATGCTCATAATGTTGGCACCCCTAAAGTCTATTCGGGTAGAGGCCCATAAAAGCTATGCCCAAGATAGAGGCTGAAGCATAGTTATAGTCAAAATATGGAAATCGCATTGTAATCCACTTCGTGTAAGCTAATTTGTATCGAATCCGGTCGGATCCTTGACACATGGCCACCTATAAATAGAGGCCAGGAGAGGTCGACCAGTGACATATTGAGATTGAGCTAAGATTGGTTTTAAGTTTACTCTAAATATACACCGATATTCGTCGTGTTTGTCTGAATCCTTACCTTCGAGTTCATCCAGCGCCCTCTTTGCCCAATCCTAAGTCCTTAATTAGGATATTGCCGAGTTAAACCCTCGTCGGTTAGGGAGTAGATATAATTTATCGGGTATGAATGGGGATTTTTCCGCCTGTTTCATGCCATGGTATCGATTATCTGGAAGTATTCTTTATTTGGTACCTAATATGCTTATACTATTTTAATGATATCTAATCAATTGTGGTTTAGATTTCATTGTTCAGATAGTATAAACTATACAGATTGAACAATCAGCTGTGGTTCGATTCAAAAAAAAATTGATCGAAAACATGCTTCATGTTCAGACGATACAGGCGAATCTTGCATTCAGGTTAGAATATATATGTATAAGACTGAACCTGCTGGCAGGTTGCATGCATAAAACTGAATTTTGTTGTGTGGTTCTTTTGAGAATAATATGCGGAAAATACTCCCTCCGTTTATAAATATAAGACATTTTTAGATATTTAAAAATGAACTAGATATACCCCATAAAAGCTAAAACATCTTATATTAGTAAACGGAGGAAGTACATCTAAGTTGTGAATTACTTTGGTAAATTTCCACAACTTAGCGCGTGAATGTGAATTATATCTTTGATATATATCTTTTTATTTGTGGTGACTCAGATGAATCTTGCACTCCGTCAGGTATAAGACTGAATGTTTCAAACTGGTATTTGCGACAATAAGCATGCCGACGTATACATCCAGATTGCGCATTATTTTGTTGGATTTTCCTAAATTAGCATGTGAAATATATAGTCCATACTTGTTTTCAGCCAATAAAATATCTATAGTCCATACTTTTTACCGGTGTCGACTCAGATAAATCTTGCATTGTGAAAGTTTTGCTAGAGATAGCTAAAAATTAAAAAATAAATTGCCCATGGTTGTAATGTGTGGTGACTCAGATAACTTTAAACGTGCATTGCACGTGCATAATTATTAGTGTGTTAAGTACTTCCTCTATCAGGAATTATCATGTATTCTGTGTTTGGTTAAAGTTAAATTTTTCAATTTTTGACTAAACATATTGGTAAAACTATCAATAACTATGAAACCAAATATATGCAATATGAAAATATATTGTATTATAATTCTAATGATGGTTATTTTATATTATAAATATTAATATTTTTTCTTATAAGTTTAGTCAACGTTTATAAAGTTTGACTTTGACTAAACCGAGAATGCAGGGTTATTCTTGACAGAGGGAGTAATATAAATAGAAGAGGTGAGGGCTACGCACCCACGCAACCCACGTATCGAAATTCCCCGCTCCGCCGCCGCCTCCGCTTTGCCCCTGACAGTGCAACCGCTACCGTCGCCATGGGTAAGCCGCGGCATCGCCAATGCATCATTGCGTGCGTCCCTACAAGTAGTTTCTTGTGGATCTGACGCCTCCGTTGTTGTGCGGCAGACCCGCTCAAGTTGGACGAGTTCCGTAAGAAAAGCAAGGCGGAACTCATGGCGGAGCTGATGGAGCTCAAGGCGGAGCTGAAGAAACTCAAGGAAAAGCCATCACTCCCCGGCGCCAAGCAGTCCCCGATGTGCGCGCGCCCTCTCTCGTGTTCGCTTGCGCGTCTGTCTATCTTCGGGAATTGATTCTAACCGAGCGAAATTGAATCTATCTAGGTTGTTCAGCGATGAATTGCGCCCTTTTTTTGCGGAGGTGACGAAGAAGAAGAGGGCGGCGCTGCGGGAGGCGAACCGCAACCGCAAACCATTCATCATCCATCTCAACTCCCAAGAAGACCCGTGCTGCACCGCCGCATCACCACCAGGTGCTGTCATGCTCCCAGGTTGATATACCATCACCAATGCTACTCACTGTATTGCCTGCGGTCTATGTCAGTATCCGATAGCGTTATTTTTCGTTCGTCAGATGTTTTTTTAGAGAATATTAATAATAATATAATAGTAAATTAGGTGACTGTTTTATTTGGGAACCCATCATAAGATATCCTTGATTATCTGTGACTGGAGGGGTAGCTGTTCTTTTGAAGAGTGTTGTTTCGATGATAGTACTGACTGTTTACTCTTCTTTTGAAGAGTGTTGTTTCTGACGATAGGACTGACTGTTACCTTAGCGGATTAGTGTTTAAAAGCTGCGCCCAAGGGCTGTGGGGAGATGGATTTTAAAAGCTGCGCCCAAAGTGAGATGTATGCAAACTCTATTTATTAAATATATCGCTGATGGAAACATTCATACTTGTCAAATTGAAACATTAACAGTTTATAATGAAGAGTATATACACTTTGCTGTGTTCTCTCCGAAACGCCTAGAAACACTAGGCAGCGCGTGGGTGATAGGTGGAGCTGGAGCGCTTGCTTCTCTCTACGGCTTGTTAAGTATTGGTGGTTTTTGCTTAAACATTTTGGATGCGTGGTAGCAATTCTGCTTGCTGGTGTAATTTTTAATTCAGAGTTCACTCCTTATGCGCTTTTTATGTAATCGTGCATTTCTAGCACTCTTCATGTAAAAGGACTGTTATTACCCCTAACATAGGTTGAAATAGTGGATCTTTTGAAGAATGTTGTTCCAGATTATAGTAGTGACTGCACTAGACTTGTTAGTTTCCGAAAACGAGTATTACAGGACCTTAGCTCCTACCGTCCATCGCTGTTGGAGATTCGGATTTTGAATTTTTGCAAATAAATCTCTGCATTTTTAGGAAATCAACCCGCAGTCGGCGGTATATAAAGGCCGGGCGAGCCAGGAAACCCTAGCCACACCCAGACCCTCTCCTCCTAGCCCGACCCCCCTGGCCGCCGCCGCCTCTCTCCTCTCCCAAGCCGGCAACCCTCCCCTCTCCCCTCTCCCGCCGGCCGCACCCCGCCGGCCCTCTCCCGCCGGCCGCACCTCGGCGGCCGCATCCCGCCGGAGCTCACCGGCCGCCTCCCTCAACGCGCCGGCGCTCGCGGAGCTCGCCTGCCGCCTCCCGCCGGTGGCCTCTCTGCCCCGATCAGGTTGTGTTGGATCCGGTTTCTTTTTTTGTGTTTTTGTGTTGGATCCGGTTGTATGAAGGATCTTGATTCAAATTTCATTGATCTTTGTTAGATCTATCGGAGATTGATTCAAATTTCATATCTGCTGGAAGGATCTTGATTCAAATTTCATAGATCTTTTTACATGAATCAATGGTTCCTTTTCAATTTTTTGTAAGAACTTTATGGATCCATAAAAAACCACGAGCCAGAACACTAGAACTTTATGGATCCATCAAAGGATCCACATAAAAATCGTTAAGAACTTTATGATGTACAGGAACCCTAGAAGGACAAGCTAACAACAATCTGAAAATGTTCAGGGTCTTTTTTATAAAATTCCTTTCACCAATCTTGATGTAAGGGAGATAATGGATGGTATTTGATTAGGTCCGGGCGCCATACCGTCCGGACAAAATCCGCGTTAGTTAGTTTCTTGATAGCAGAGGTTATGTCAAAGTTACCATAGTAGTTTAGTGTTTAAAAAGCTGCGCCTAAGGTCTTTCATCTAAGCGATTGCTTTTTAAGTGCCTGGATGCTTAAGCATTTGAAAAGGTGTTTTTTTCGTGTTTTTTTCTTCTTTAGTGTGTCAGTTGCACAACACCGGTCCGTGTTCCCAATACTTATTCAGTGCTTCTTGCATGCTACTGCCTGCTTTGCAGGACAGGAACAATGGGTAGTGACCAGGATAAGTGGGAGATGTATGGAAACTGTGTCTTGTAAATATCTGACTGATGAAGTACTCATGCTTGTCAAAATTAAAATTTTACAGTGTATAATGAAGTATATATAGACTTGGCTCTTTTTTTTGCGAAATGCCTAGAAATGCTAGGTGGAGCTGGAGCACTTTCTCTACCACTTTTTATAACATTTGTGTTTTTTGCTTAAACATTTTAAATGTGGTAGCTAGTCAGCTTGCCGGTGTAACTGGTATTTGACATCTTATGCAATGTTATGAAATTGTTTGTGCATTTCTAGCACTCTTCAAGTAAATGGACTGTTTCTACACAACTATTGTACCCTTAACATAGGTTGAAATAGTGATATAACATTTTCATGTTGGTATGCCACATTCAATCCACTGTTTTTAGATCATTGTTTTTCTTATGTTCTGACCTTTTATTTTATCCATTTTTGGAGATACCACTGGTTTTGCATCATACAAATGGGATGGAAGTACCCTTTTTTGTTGGTTTAACCACACTGACCCAACATTTTATTGATTTGTCCCACAGATTTCTCTGAAGATGGAGAGGGAAAGGAAGCATAAGAACTTCTCCATGAGGAAGTATAATAAAGGCCTGGGTCAGGACTGCGATGCAATGCCTAGCGTAGTGTGGAAGTATTTTGTGTTTACTCTGTTACTTGAAATGCCTAGATTGGTGTAAGTGGCATATTCTATTGACACTGAAATCTTACATGTTTCGTGGGAGCTTTGCTTTGTCTTTGTGAAATCTTACTTGTTTTGTGGAGCTTTGCATGAGAATGAAGTTGTCCTGCTCTTGGTCCAAAGGTTTCTATTTCCATCTTCCATGCTAGACGGCTACTCATAATAACACCTTTAAACCCATACGTCAAGATTCTGCTCAATTGTTCTGAAAGAGTTTTCTGGACAGTTTAACTTACTGTGCTAACTTTATATGTTCATGCATCCAATATGTTCCTGGTAACCCGGTTGGTCGATAGAAACTAAGTTGGGGGGTTGTAGTCGAAGGGGTTGTTTCTACTCGTTCATGCCGTTTCATCAAGCCTGGACGTATGTACGTTTAACTTGCATGGTTCGTTGATCCATGAAATGAAGCTCCTGAATGCAGCTCTAATTTATAAGTAGGGGGGAAAGTAGCCATGCCAACACATTTCTCAGTCCACAGCAAGTTCCGGGGAGGAGGATTTGATGCATGTAAAAGAGAGGATGGAGTAAGGGCTGGAGCAAGCTTTTCGCCTTCTTATGCATCAAATGACAGTTTTTTTTTCTGAGAACTGTGGAATCTATAATACTTATAAAGTTCATCCCCACTAAATGCTTTTAATGTTTGTAATCTTGACATGCAAAGCATCCATGTCATTAATTACATATTTGGTAATCCCCTGTCACGCTAACCCCCTGCCAAGTTGTCATCCCTCCATGCCATCGCTAAATTTTTTCCAACGCAAGGGTTCCTTCACGTAATCACGTGCTTCCGTTCTGTGTTTCTTTAGGGCCAGCCCAACATTCCTCCCCTCTACTCTAGCCAAACCAACTCCATCTGTTCTTCTTCTCCGCCTGCACTACGAATTCGTTCGGTCGGTCAGAATTCGGCAGGATGCTCGATGCCATCGGATCAACCGACGGCCGCCTCTTCCGATCTCGCACCAGAAACCGCCACCTCCCGGTCGATCTCTTCGTCCCTTCCTACTCGCACAGCTGTCGCCTCCCATTCGCTCTGTCCCTTCCTTTCTCTGCTGCCTCCCAATCTTCCATGTAACTATCGTTGTCACTCCTCGCACTGCTGAGTAGCAACGTCCACTGTCCCCAAATCTCCCACGATGTGTTCTGGAGATTTTAATGACTTCCGGCGGTTGCCTATTGAAGTGGTGGATCATGGATTTGAATCCTTCCATTCCCTCTTCTTCAAGCCCTTAGTCATCCATCACGAACAACCTCACTGTTTCGGTTGCCTGCCGCTCCTGGTGTTGCCGAAGGTGACCATGCCCGATCCCCACATCCGTCATAGCTCCCCACAGATCTTCATCTCAGCTATCCTGCCCCTCTTGCCTAAACTTTCATTATCTTCTCTACGTATTTTGTGAAGATCTATTTGTGCTGATTTATCTGGAGTTTCCTTGTAGGCATTCCATCATAGAAGAAGGTTTTGTGCTTCAGTTAATTTTGTTTGCTACATTAGGCCTATTTCAAACGGTATGTCTCAAGCAGCATCTGCTAATAGTCCCATTGTCCTAATTTTTTTTTCGTAATTTTTGTTTGCCATTGTCCTAATTTACATCCTGTTTGCCGTAGTTTGTTCTTTGCCATGATTAAACAATTGCCATGCTCACCCAGATTATGATGCCCTCTAATCTTTTTCCGAAATGTGTTGCTTCTTAAATCACATAAAAATTGAGGAAATTCTCCACCTGATAACCAATCTGCAATATATCTAATTCTGGCCACTAGCGTGTTTGGATCGTGTCCTGTTGCAAACATGCCTGGCCTGGAGCTTTCCCTCGGAGTTGCCTCACCTTTGTGGTTCATACCCTGGTGAAAAATATGCTATCCTCTCCAGGAAATAATTGACCAATTCCTAGGCTATTCCTTTTTTTTGCGATCAATTCCTAGGCTATTCCAAAGGCTCCACTTTTTCTATGCATAGCACCCAGTACACCATCCAAACTAGCCCTATGTGCCACATTACAAAAGAACATATTGAACAATTTGCATATTGCACATCTAATTACAAAATTTGAAATGACTTTAATTTCAAATATAACATGTTCATTGACACTGCAGATACCCAGCCATATTCTCATGAAAAAGGTCGTGATGATGGCAAGTGGTTGTTGCGGTTACAGACACCAAGATATGTCCTGATGAATAAAGGTCTGATACCGATGGTTTTTAAATATTCTATTTTTTGTCAAAAAAAATTACATTCTCCTTCTAGATGTCAGGAATCCCATAATTTTTTATTTCCATGCATGTCTTTATTACTGATGTGAAGAATACATAATAATCACTTACTACGAATCTCTTCTCTGTTCCTTTTTTTTTCCATACGTCCCCAAGTGGAGCCGGGTTCCATTATCAGAAGACAACAGAACATATGGTTCGAATTACAAAAGAAACCAAAATAACCGAAACTGAATGTAGATCTAAAGGATCTACCAGAGTCATAAGCAATGAAAAGTATAACACAGAATACACCATTTGTTCTTCTTTGCACCCCGACAGCTATAGACAAATGACTGCAAAAGCCTTCCGCCAGAAGTTCTTCCATCACCACCATCTGCATGCTTCTCTTTCCGACATCAAAACATCACTTTCAACTGAACAGGCTAGCTTGATTGACGGCCTCAATCCCCCACGACATCCACCTCTTCATCCTCCTCCTGGACTTGAACCTGCCTGTACTAAATGGTTCATACTCCCGATGCATCATGTGCCGATGTAGCACTCCGCTGGAGACGATCAGCACCTTCCAGAAGAATCTGCTTGTCTTTCTCTTCTTGGAGCCCTGCCCAATAACGCAAAAATGCACACATGTAACAGATTAGGCTAACAGGAGAGGAAATAAGCTTGTTCTCAAAGCAAGCCTTATTTCTAGTTTTCCAAAGGGCCCAACAAAGAGCAGCAATGCAAACAATGTGCAAATTATATCCAACAGGTAAGATTTTATCAATCCACCAAAAATACTGTGTAAAACAAGAAGGTCTGTTAAAAACACCAAGAACTGAACAGATAGCACTCCACATATAAGCCACCAAGGGGCAAGTGAAGAAAAGATGATTAATTGTTTCGTCAAAAGGACAAAATCTACACACATAACTACCAATCCATTTTCTCTTTTTCATATTATCTTTAGTGGCAATTGCATTGTGCCAAATTAACCAAAGCCAAATTTTAATTTTCAAAGGAAGTTTTGATTTCCATAACTATTTGAAACTCCTATCCACCCCAACCGCAGACAATTTCTCATACAAAGATTTAACCGAGAAGATTCCATTTTTGGTGAACTTCCATTTGGGTTTGTCAGTGTCATTATTCAAGGCAACCATAGCCAAACTGTCTCTCATTTGTCTCCATTGGGATTGAATCTCAGGATTCATCCACCTTCGATAATTAAATTGCCAACCCAACTCTTCAGCTTCAGCAACTGTGATTATTTGCTGAGAACAGATATCAAACAGCTGAGTAAATCTGTCATAAAAGGAAATTGTCCCATGCTACTGGTTGATGTGGAGCAGACTGTCCTTGTGCGTGGTGGATAACCAGCCCGTTGGGAACCCCAAGAGGAAGGTATGATGACTATAGCAGCTAGTCTTCCCTCAGTTAAGAAACCAAAGTTTATCGATCAGGAGAGGAGAGACAATGACGACTGAAGGTGATGCGGAACCTGCACACACACAAACAAATACTTTGTTCCCAACTTGCGATGAGGTTGTCAATCTCACCAGTTTGCTTGAAACAAAGGTTATGAGCGTATCGAGTGGAAAACAATATAGTATGCGAGTAAAGTAAACAATGCGAGTAAAGTAAACAGGTGATAGCAATATGATGGAAATAGGACCGGGGTCCACAGTTCACTAGTGGTGTCTCTCCATAGATAAAATAACACATGCTGGGTAAACAAATTACAGTTGGGCAATTGATAGAATAGAGATAAACGTGATATGTCAAGAAGATCACTATGAGATTTACTCTAGGCATTACAACAAAATACATAGACCGCCATCCAACTGCATCTATGACTAATAATCCACTCCCGGGGATATCAATCCGAACACCCGAGTAGTATTAAGTTGCGAACAACAGATAATTGCATTAAGCAAAGTGTGTAATGTAAACAAAGCATATGCCCTTGAGCATATGAATGTTGTTTTCTCCCTAGTAGCAACAGCACATCTACCACCTTAGAGGTTTCTGTCACTCCCCCAGGTGAAATAGAGGCATGAACCCACTATCGAGCATAAATACCCCCTCTTGGAGTCACTAGCAACTACTCGGCCAAGATAGCCACTAACAACGGAGAGCATGCAAGATCATAAACAACATAGAGATAACAAAAGATATAATTCAGTACAACAACTTAATCATAAACACCAATATTCATCGGATCCCAACAAACCAAACATGTAGAATTACATAACGGTGATCTCAATCATGTAGGGCAGCTCATGAGATCTAAACATGAAGCACATGGTGGAGAAGACAACCATCTAGCTACTGCTATGGACCCATAGTCCAAGGTAGACTACTCACTCATCGCTCCGGAGGCAAGCATGGCGATGAAGAAGACCTCCGGTGGTGATTCCCCTCTCCGGCAGGGTGCCGGGAAGAGCTTCTGGACCCTCCCGATCTTCGGGTCGACGGTGGCGGCGGATCGCGATGTGTTCTAGAAATCTGATCGGGTACTTATGTTTTTTCCGTCGGGGGGTCTTTATAGGCGAAGGGGCGATGTCATAGGAGGAGCCAGGCGCCCTCACACGGGGCCCGCGCGGCCAGGGGCCTGGCCGCGCCACCCCTGCATGTGGGGCCCTGGTGGCCCCCCTCCTACTCTCCTTCGGATCTCTGGAAGCTTCCGGGTAAAATAAGACTTCAGGAACTTGTTTCGTCCAATTCCGAGAATATTTCCTGTGTATCACTTCTGAAACACAAAAACAGCAGAAAACAGGAAAATGGCACTGTGGCAACTCGTTAATAGGTTAGTTCCGGAAAATGCATAAAAGTGCCACTAAGTGTAACGAAACAATAGGCAAATGGTGTAAAAACAAGCATGGAGCATCAAAAATTATAGATACGTTGGAGACGTATCAAGCATCCCCAAGCTTAACTCCTGCTCGTCCTCGAGTAGGTAAGTGATAACAAAAGAATCATTTTTGAGGTGACATGCACCTACACAATCTTGATCATATATGTAAGCATTTGTGAGCTGGGATCATAAGAACTTAAAACATGGGCATGAAGATATAATCATGACAATAAGAACTTAGCAACCATGTTGTAAACATGCAAATGAACACAAACAAAAGATTATGAAAATGAAACAATGAAAGTCAAACGTGTGTTCAAATCATAAGGAAAAACATACAAATGGTTTTCAGTTTGTCCTTCAAAGAGAGCAAAACATAAATGCATAGGACACCTTCAAGTTTAAGAGGGCGACTAGATACAAATAATTTAAGAACAAGTGAAACCAACAATATGAATCAATCAATGAACTTTGGGACAATGCATATTACACTAAGAATGACAACTATGCTCTCTTAATGGTGCATAAAGAAAGAAGGTGGTGACTCAACATAAAAGTAGAAGAAAGGCCCTTCGCAGAGGGAAGCAGTGATTGCAAGTTTTATATCCTTCAAAAATTATGGTACTTACCGGCTTTGAGCTCTCATTGCCCCCATCATAAGCATCTTGAATGGTTAAAGTTAATGCGAGAACAATTATGATGCATATGCTTGACAAATCATAATTTGAAGACCTCGTGCCCCGTGAATACGAGTACCCAAACCTCATGCTACTTTACTTAGAGTCCCAAGCAAGGCTCTTGTCATTGTAAGTATATGCATATCATTGAGAACCACCAATGGGGTACCTCCGTGCCCGATGACATGGAACAAGCCCACACCAAAATGACAGGACAAGTAGACAATGAACACCTCGACATCTCTTTTATTTGCCTTTTGTTTAGCTTTTTATTGCGAGATGCGTCATCGAATGTTCACCATGGGTATGCTACAAATTTCCACCATGAATTATGCATGGCTTAGATTGGCGGCCCGGCATTTCCCTAACACATATACAAACTCCATGATCCCCACAAGATTCCCAATTCATTTCACACCGCGGGCATCCATAGACAAAAGATCACGATATCAACTCAAATAAGAAGTGCAATCTTGAAAGCTTGCCCCATGACAGCATGGATGGGCTAGAATCCAACTTACAACTTGCAAGCATAACAACTCAACATAAGAGACCACAATGTCAAATTTTTAAGAACAGGAAAAAGTAAAGTGTGCCTTCCGGTTTGTGAGAGCTTTACTGACCGAATTTCGCATAACACTGGTAAGAGTTTAATTTGAAGAGAAAATAAAAGTAAGTCAAATTTACTTGGAATAGCAAATTGCTAGTAGGTATGTATGGTGGACACTTTGGAAAACTTTGGCTTTTAGGAGTTGGATGCACGAGTAGAGCTCATACTTAGTACAAGGCGAGGGCTAGCAAAAGACTGGGAGCGACCAACTAAGAGAGCAATAATGGCCATAATCATGCAAAGCGACAAAGCGACATTAAAAGAAGCATAAGATGGCATCAAAAGTCAAAAACTAAATGATCATGAAGGCTATTGGCGACTTTGTAAGAGTCTAACATGTGTGAGCATGCGCCAAGTCAACCCAAATAAAGCATCAAGGAGAAAACCAAAATAATGCTTCCATACAATAAAAACAACGCATGATTTTTTTCAAAGGCTCATTAAGCAATCTCAGTTATTTGAGACAAGTCATGCTACAGCAAAACCACTAAGCATACTATCAAAAAGACATCAAGCATGACATGAAAAAGCCTAAGCCGTTGTTGCCTGTCAAAACCCACCGGCGAGCAGCGACGAGCAACACGAAGAGCCGGGAGGCTCCCAGAACTGCTGGTGGGCCCTGGTCCCTCGGGCAACGGCCCGCAAAACTCCGGCACACGTCCTGGCTGATGCAAGGGCGTGCCACCTGACCTATACCTGATCAGGAAGGTGATGGATTGCTTCGATTAGTTTCCTGCATGGCAGACACGTAAACATTAAATACGTGCCTCGATCGGCTCTCAGGTTTCCCTATGAATCGGCTCATGTAGCCGATTGTCCCATGGATCTGCATTGGATCTACGATAACATGGGGTTTTGCTTTATCAATACAAGTCAAATCGATCTACGACAGTTTAACGCTTTCACCACATAATTGGAACATCCCACACGTAATTGAGCCTGGTAGATACGAAAGATAACAGAAAACTAACCCTAGAGGAGGCCAAAAAACCAACGTAGAGTCAATTCCCGGAACAACTCCTCTCGAATTGGCAAACCATATCCTTACGTACTACTGGATCGTTCAACCCGTTTGTGAGGCCTAACCATGCGGATATCAAACTAATCCTTGGAGAACAAGGAACAACTATGACAGATTGAATCGACTGAATAAAGATCAAGCAAGATGCTGCCCTTACACCCAAAATAGGTGCAAAGGCAGCGAGATCTCTAGGGGCAGCATGACTAAGCAAACATAACCAAAAGCACCGATGCTAGCCCAAACAGATCTATGATAACAGTATTACTCGCCATCAACAAGGCTTCAGTACGAGCAACACCAAATAACACATAAGCAGATGCTGCCTAGATCGCGAGATGCGATCTAGGCAGCACGACGCTTACCTGAAAGAAACCCTCGAAACAAGGGGTGGCGATGCGCCGAGATTGTGTTTGTTGTGAACGTGATCGTCCTCCTTTCTCAATAACCCTAGGTACACATTTATAGTCCGGAGACTTTCTATCTTTGGAATAAACCTAACAACTCTATCTCTTGTTTAAACCGAAACGTAATCTATCATAATATACAGATACACGGGCAATTAGCCCAAATCCACGCGCAAGGCCGATCCAGCCTCCAAGCCCATCTTGATTACGGCCCATCTCCTCATTTGGCCAAAATGTGGCGATAACACATGCCCCCCTGGTTTTGGCAATAATAATTCCAAAACCACTCTGTTTTTTCTTCATCGGGTCACGCATTGCAGAGCAGAACCGTCATATCGCCTCCTCATCATGATGCCTCGCCTTCTCAACTTCTCCGCAGTACACGATTTGACAACTCTGGCACCACATTCTCGAAAACCGCTATGGCATTGAACCATCTTCCACTATTCCCCTTATTTAAATCTATCCGAACCATTTGCATCCTCATTCTTCTCCAATAGCCAAAAAACCCTCTTCCTCCGCCATGGCCTCCTCTTCTTCCTCCAACACATCCGGCCTTTCCTTCCAATCCTCCGACTCCGTCAACCGGGAGCCGACGCCGGAGCACCCGCCAATGGCGGCGTACGAAGCTCTCGCCCCACAATGGTGGGACGAGAGAGACTGGGACTTCGCCGCCCAGTCAGAGGACGACGAGTCCCTGACCGACGGCGAGGAGGACCTCCAACTCCTCGTCCACGGGGAACTGGAGGCGGAGAGCGCCGACGACGCCGTGTCCTGGGGCGAGGACATCGGCTCTTCCGATGAGGAGGAAGAAGCAGAGGAGGACACCTCCTCCGACGAATACCCGCCGGTGAAGCGCTTCCGCGCCGGGTCTAGCGAGGACACCGACGACGACGATGAGGACGAGGAGGCCCCCGCTGACAACTTCAGCAGCAGCGGTGAGGACTACGCCGGCAGCAGCGCCGATGACAGCGAAGACGGCGGCGGCAATGGCAACGGCGACGACGACGCCGCCTTCTAGATTAGGAACTAGTAGTAGTAGTACTAGTAGTAGATCTCCATTTTGTAAGCAATCGGCTTCATTGTAAACAACCGTCTTTGGAATCAACAAAGCTTGCTTTTCCCAATTTGATTTTGCCGATAGTCAAATAGGTCAACGTTCCAAAAGCCGATAGTAACGAATCGGCTTTCACCATACCACGCTTGATATGATCAACCAAGTCAAAGCCCAAAGAGCCGATGGCAACACATCGGCTTTTCCCACAAACGTTGGCAAGGTCAAACTCGGTCGCTTATTTAGACAAGTCTGAGCGGTCACTTTCCAATTTCAACGGTAACCTGCAACCACCTTCAAAAAGGCTAACTCAGATCTCCAATTGCCTCATTGAACAAATCGGGCTCACGGCGACACGAACCCTAGATTCCCCACCGCATAGATCCATCTCCGCCGGCAAATTAGATGGCAGAATCGTCCAGCGCCAACACAGCGGTCTCCGGTCTGAAGGTAATCCTTAACTGTTCCTCGCAATCCGAGCACGGTGCTAGAATTAATAGCAAACACCTGAATTAATGCTTTATCCCATCATTGAAATTTTAGGTTTCAGACATTCTGCTGCCGCATCCTTCTCTCCCAAATTCTCTCTGCCTTGGCCCCCGTACAGAATCTAGTCCTGCCCATCTGATCTCTTGCGAGGCAAACAGAATCCCCTTCGTAAGCCAAAACTTAGATTTGGATTCTTGGGCCGACTGCTTATGAGCCTGGCCTAATCCTCCCGAATATTGGGTTTCTTGGTACAGTAGGGTAGCCAAAACTTACCAATCCCAATGGGAAACCACGGGAATAGCCGATGCCTTGTCTTTGTCATTGTCTCCCCTTGAGAAACATGAAAATCTTCTAAAAACCATCGGCTATTTCTGGTCTGATGCTCTGAACTGCTTCATGTTCGGCCATGGCCCCATGACACCAACTCTGTTAGACGTGGTGATGATTACTGGTCTGGACGTCACATCACCCAGCCCCTCTGCTTTTATGCTGCCAAAAGTCCCCTTCAAGCTTTCTTCCAAAACAGATTGCACGAACTGGGGTGCTTATCTTCGAAGCCACATGAAAACTAAGGGCCCTGTCACAGAGAAAGAACACACGGCCTTCCTCAATTTATTGCTGGAACATTTCATATTCTGTGGCCCTTCCCTTGCTCCAACCAAGAATTATCTTCCCTTGGCCTACGAACTTGCCAGAGGCACTCAACTTGGCATCGGCAAACTGTTCCTTGGAGAAGTCTATCGATATCTCCAGTTGATGTCTGTCAAACTATCCTCCCACATAGCAGTCAAAACAGGAGGTCCTTGGTGGTTTATTCAACTATGGGCTCAGCTGTACTTTCAAAACCATATCCCAAACTTCCCCCTTTTGGCAAGTTGCACCTTTCCAGATGCCAAAGGGAAACAGATCCGATGCACCAGCTACGGCCAAGCTCTGTATAGCCTGCCAGGTAGTAAACTGATTCCTCATGAAGCATCCAAGTGGTTCAGCATTTTCTTCCAAGGCCTGGACAATCCTATCTTCTTTCCTTACACGGAGGAATCGGAAAATTTTGAAAATCCAATCTCCTTCAGGCTGGACAACTTTGCCGATGACACTAGCACTCGGCAGCTATTTTCCACCGTGATCCGTCCCTGCTTCCTCCCAGTTGGCATGAGCACATCCAACAGAATAATCAAGCCTGGATACGAGTTCTACCAGCCGGTCGTAGCAGCTCAGCAATTTGGCCTTGGGCAAGTACCTCCTCATTTCTTTCTCCACCACCTCACAGAGAGCAGAGTTGACCTGCCCGATCCTCTCACCAGTCAGAGGTGTTATTCTTTCTTCGATGCTCTGACCATCCCAATTCCTAACAACCTCACTTTCGCTTCATCAACCGATGGTTTTGAGAACTGGTGGTCGATGTGGAAGACTCATGCCTTCAGGAGAGCTCTGGGACCATTGCTGGAACAGCTCGATGCTGAATATGACATCCCCGTAGAACAGGTACTGCTACTTGTAAATTTTCTTGATGCAGCTCACGACGATTCTTTTAATATCCTGCTCTGTCTCCTTGCAGCAACAAGATGGTCCAGAACCTACCAACGAGGATGGCTCCCCCTTCGAATTCCTCCCACCAGCTCCTGTGGTCCTTTTCTGCAAAAACTCGCCACCTTTGAAACAGGTCGTGATGCAGAACCAGCCGATATCACCAAAATCGGCTTCCAAGAGCCAAGCAACTTCCGGGTCAGCTGCCTCCCGAGTTCCAACTAAAACAAGAACGGCGGTGAGGAAGATAGTGGCCAAGAAAACTTTGAGGCGCCGGAGCCCTTCTCCAGAGAGCTCGCACGTACGCTGATTCATGCCTTGGTTGATCTCATTTATCTTTGTAAACATGCTCGTGCTTACCAACTCTCCCTTTCTTACAGGTCTCCATCGAAGACACCTCCAGCGAGGAAACACAATCCAATCGAGGAGATTCGAGCTCAGCAGACTCTGAGAGAACCACCACACCGAGCCAGCCAGATGTGCCACCATCGGCTTCCAGGAAAAGGCCTGCTCCTGAACCTGTTGCCCCCCGAGCAGCAGTCGAGGCGGGGCAAGCTGTGAGCCCCAAGAGGGCTCGCAAGGGACTGCAAACTTCTTCTTCGAGCCAGGAGGCTTCGAAAGTAATTATCCTCCATACTCTTACCACTCCTTTTTTATGCCGATTCATTGCTATTCACATCGGCTAAGCACCTTTCATGCAGACGAATGACACTTCTAGTGGGAAAGTCGGGGAAGTGCCGATGCCTTCCGCAAGCCTGGATCTAGTAATCCCTGAAGGTGTAGATGAAACGGTTGCCAATCTGGCCAAGCCCTCAGCAACAACACACGAGCCGATTGTCTCGCCGTCGGCTTTCCCCCTGATCTCAGGAGAGGTATGTTCGCTTCTTTCGACTCATCCTTCCCTATTTGACGCATACTGACGCCACTTCTGCCTGCCAGGGTTGTGATATCTCAGGCTTGCTGACGTTCGACCCTGAATCCATCGAACCAGCTCCCTCTGCCGCCAACGATGAACCACGAGCAAGCGCTGTTCTACCTCAATTCCAGCATCTCAAAGCCTTGCTGTCCTCCCCAATCGAGAGGTTGGTCGAGGGTTCTGAAGAGGTGAAGAGTGTTCTTGACGAAATCAAGGACCAACTCCCGGTAGCATTGCAGGTAAAGCTTTGGCCAGTTGTGACTCTGTCTTTCTACGGGTCAAGGGTGAAGTTGGCTCGTGAGAGGATCAATCTACGCCACGCCCAACTCCCACTGAAGGCCGATATTGCAGCCAAATGTCAGCGGCTCAATGAGAAAAAGGCGTCTCTGGATGCCAAAACTGACACCTCTGTCAGCACCGCCGAGCTTGCATCCTTAAAAAAGGAATTGGAAGATCTCGAAGAGAAGGTCCGGGCGACTAAAAAGCTCATTCATGACAAGGAAGCATTCATCGCCCGCTCCCAAGACGAAGCAGAAGGCCTCAAAGCTCAACTGAAGACTAATCTGGCAGAAATACGTGCCCTGAGCAAGCAGCTAGTGACGGGCAAGGACGATGATGACGTAGCCGAGATCGCCGAGGTGGATCGTGTCCGTGCTGACGCCCTCCGTGCCTTCGAGGCATTCCTTCAGTAGCTTATTCATGTAACCTGACACCTGCTCGTAACAGTCTGAACCTCGAGAGTCGATGGCTGTGCATTGTTTTTTTTTTTGGCCGATTTCATGTATCGGCCCCCATATTTCACTGTTCATCATCCCACATGCTTGGGAAATATTAATCTGGATATATTTTTTTTACTGGCCGATTTCATGTATCGGCCCCCATATTTCACTGTCCATCATCCCACATGCTTGGGAAATATTTCTTGAGATGCTGACCGTTGACAGCCACTGGGAATTTCACACCGTCCAGCTCCTCAAGCATGTACGCGTTGCCCCTTAAAACTTGGTCGACCCTGTATGGCCCGTGCCAATTTGGAGACCATTTACCGTATGCTGCATCCTTAGTTCCCAATGGCAATACAGCTTCCCATACCAGATCACCAACGTGGAACTCCTTTGGTCTCACCTTCTTATTATATGCACGAGCTACCTTGGCTTTGTTCTCTTTAATTTTCTCAAGCGACCACAGCCTAAGTTCAGTTAAATCCTCAACACTGTCACTCATCAGGGCTGCATATTATTCAGTTGTTAGATCGTTCTGAAAAGTGACACGTCTCGATCCAGCCGTAATCTCCCATGGCAATACGGCTTCTTGTCCATAGACTAGATGGTATGGCGAGGTTTTTATCGCTCCATGACATGACATGCGATAAGCCCACAAAGCTTCTGACAAAACCTCGTGCCAACGCCTAGGGTGCTCGTCGATTTTTCTCTTGATCAGCTTGATAAGGCTCTGATTGGACGCTTCAGCTTGCCCATTTGCTTGAGCATAATATGGAGATGATCGGATCAGCTTAATTCCCGTGTCCTCGCAGAACTCTCTAAACTCGTGAGAAATGAAGACCGAACCTCCATCGGTCGTGATAGTTTGGGGAATCCCGAATCTATGAATGACATGTTCTTTCACGAAATTGATAACATCCTTCGAGTTTACTGACTTCATAGGGACGGCTTCCACCCATTTAGTGAAATAATCCGTAATGGCCAAAATCCACATGTGGCCTTTGCTTGATGGAGGATTGATCTTGCCAATGATATCCATGCCCCAACCTCGGAATGGCCAAGGCTTGATGATGGGGTTCATCGCTGATGCAGGTACCATCTGAATCTTCCCGAATTTCTGACATGCTTGACACCCTTTATAGTACTTAAAACAGTCCTCAAGCATGGTGGGCCAATAAAACCCTGATCGCCTGATCAACCATTTCATCTTGTGAGCCGATTGGTGAGTTCCACAGGCGCCTTCGTGTACCTCGTGTAGAAGCCGATTTGCCTCGGCTGGCCCCAGACATTTGAGCAGTAACCCTTCCAAAGTCCTGTAGAACATGTCATCCCCAATAAGCACATACTTCATGGCCTTGTACCTTATCCGTTTAGGTGCCCCCCGAGCCGAATCTTTCAAGTAATTGAAGATATCGGCTCTCCAGTCGTCCGCCTCCAGGAACTGTACCTGAACATCAGTTCCATCTGCTATGTCCTTGTAGCCTGAAGCCATCTGTGCAAGATCATTCGCCTCGGTATTCTGCGACCGCGGGATCCAGTTAAAGTTTAGATACCTGAACTGTGCCATCAGCTCACGGCATTGCAACCATAATGGGAAGAGTGACTCGCTCTCACACTTGTATTCGTCCGTGAGTTGGGAAATCACCAATTTGGAGTCTCCAAAAAGTTCCACTGCTTCTGCTCCGGCTTCAATGAGCAACTCCATTCCCTTGCGTATTGCCTCATACTCAGCGACATTGTTGGTGCAAGGGGTAGATAGCCTGATGGAGAAGGAATATGTTGCCCCCCGGGGCGACACGAGTAGAATGCCGATGCCACAACCATCATCACAAGCCGATCCATTGAAAAACATAGCCCATGCACGTACAGACAGTGCTGCTATATCGGTGTTGATTCGTTCAGCAATAAGATCGGCCAGCGCCTGTCCCTTAACCGCTTTGGCGGGTTGATACCGGATATCAAATTCCGATAATGCAAACATCCATTTGCCGAGTCGGCCTTTCAACACAGGAGCCGACAGCATATGTTTTATGACATCTGATTTGCATATGATGATAATCTCTGCTGACAGCAAGATGTGTCGCAGCTTGGTGCAGGTGAAAAATAGGCAGAGGCATAACTTCTCGATCTCAGGATACCTTGTCTCTGCATCCAGCATCCTTCTGCTGATGTAAAACACAACTCGCTCCAGACCATCATAAACTTGCACCACCACCGAGGCGATGGACGTGTCAGCCACCGACAAGTAAATGTAGAACGGCCTATCCTGCTGCGGTGGAACCAACACTGGCGGCTTCGTTAGATATTCTTTGATCTCGTCGAAGGCTCGTTGTTGTTCTGTCCCCCAGCGGAACTCCTCATCAGATTTAATTTTCACCAGTCCCATGAACGGCTCTATTCTTCCTGACAGATTGGAGATGAACCTTCTGACGAAGTTGATTTTGCCGATGAGACACTGCAGTTCTTTCTTCGTGGTAGGTGGCTTCATTGTTCGCACTGCCTCCTGACTTTTCAGGCCGATCTCAATTCCGCGTTCATAGACCAAGAAACCCAAGAACTGACCGGCCGTCACACCGAGGGCACACTTCTTTGGATTCATCCGTAGCCCGAATTTTCTGGTTCGGTCCAGGACGCGTCGCAGATCGTCCAAGTGTCCTTGTACTGAAGCAGACTTGACTACCACATCATCGATATAAATCTCCACCAGCTTGCCGATCAGATCATGGAAAATGTAATTCATGGCTCTTTGGTATGTAGCGCCGGCATTCTTCAGTCCAAATGTCATGACTACATATTCAAACAACCCCACCGAACCTGGGACTCTGAATGCAGTCTTGTGTATATCTTCTGGAGCCATAAAAATTTGATTGTAACCGGCATTGCCATCCATAAAGCTCAAGACCTTATGACCAGCAGCTGCGTTGATCAATGTCTCTGCTACCGGCATCGGATACTCATCCTTTGGAGTGGCTCTATTGAGATCCCAAAAATCTATGGCAACACGCCATCGGCCATCCTTTTTCTCTACAGGTACGATACTAGAAATCCACTCAGCATACCTGCATGGCCTGATGAACCCAGCTTTCAACATTTTCTCGATCTCTTTCTTGACTTCCTCTAAAATTTCGGCCTTCATCTGTCGTGCTCGCTGCTGGAATGGCCGAAACCCTTTTTTAAGCGGGAGTCGATGCTCAATGATGCTCCTGTCTAACCCGGGCATCTCCGTATAGTCCCAGGCAAAGCAATCTGGATATTCTTTCAACAAAGCTATCATCGGACCCCGCAGATTCGGATCTAACTTTTTGCTGATAAATGTCGGTCGTGGCTTATCCCCAGGACCGATGTCAATCTCCTCTAGCTCATCAGCGGATGTAAACCCATACCCCAGCTTTCCGTCACCTGCTAAATCGATGCTGAACACAGGCCAAAAGTTTGGTGAGGATAACAAAGATAATTTGGGCCGATTGCCGGAATCGGCCCCCTTTTTGATTGCATTACTCAAGGAAGGTTTACAACTTATTTGTGCTCTACAATGGTAGAGAATCTCCCTACTACGACTACATGACATGCTTGTCGTAAGATCACTGCTTTTTATTTTTTGTGGCCGATCGCAGGGATCGGCCTTACCACGCACAATCGTGGGCTTTGCTACTCTGTCAGGCCAGTGGATAAGACCAGCCTCACCCCGTTTTTTGTAGCTTCAATGCGCTCACAGCCGTCTAGACTGACTCCAGAGATCGGCTCTTGGTCTTCTGCGTCCCAAATGTTCATGCCAGCTATTGAGATCTCGATCGAATCATCTGCATGAATGACCTCCACTTCATCTCCATCCCACTGTATCAGGCATTGGTGCATCGTAGATGGAATGCAGCAGTTAGCGTGAATCCAATCCCTTCCCAGCAAGACAGCGTAGGTGCTTTTGCTGTCAACAATGAAGAACGACGTAGGGATGGTTTTTCTACCCACGGTCAGATCCACGTTCAGAACGCCTTGCGTTTCTGAAGCTTGGCCGTTGAAGTCGCTTAGCGTGACGTTGGTTTTGATCAGATCTGCAGTGGAGCGTCCCAAACGCCGCAGCATGGAGTATGGCATTATATTGACTGCCGCTCCGGTGTCAACCAACATCTTGCGGACAGACTGCCCATTGATATAACCTCTCAGGTACAGGGCTTTCAGATGTTTGTAGCCCTTCTCCCGTGGCTTTTCAAAGATAACCGACCGTGGGCCGCAGTCAAACTGTGCCACTGGTAGTTCTTCGGTTCTTGGAGCGCAAAACTCTGACGGAAGTATGAACACCATGTTTGTGCCAGCCGATGTCTTCGCATCGGCTTTTACTGGTTTGGGGCGCCACTCTTTCTTTTTTGGACGGGCCTCCGTCTCCAAGGTTTGCTGAATTTTCACGGCCAGATCAGGCCGGGCTTTCCTTAAAGTGTGGAGGTACTGCGCTTCGGCTTCCTCCAAGCTACGTAGCCGCTGAACCCTACGCTTTTGGGTGTGTCTGAGTCCATCGGGACACCACCTTGGCCGGTGATATCTATCTTCTTCTTCATCCTCTGACTCCTCGAGATCTTTTGCTCGAGATGACTCCTCTTGTCTGTTCTGAGGCCGGAGAGGCCCTAGACGCTTGAACACTGAAACTGGACCTGTGTCATCCTTCTGCTGTCCACATTCCGGGCAGTTGTCGACTGTAGGCAATCGGCTCATTCCCGCATCCCAACAGTACTTGAAGAAAGGACAATCCCAATGTTTATCCACGCCTTCCTTTTCCTTTGACCTTCCCCTAGCGCGGTGCTCATATCCTTCATCATCTCTATCATGCCGACGGTATCTCCCATCGTATGCGTCGGTCCGACGATCTCTTTCATCATCTCTGTCGTACTGCCGACGTCGGTCATACTGACGCTCATACTTGTTAAGGAGATGCGTGGAGTGTGGCTTCTGATATCGCACGCTTCTCACTTGTTCCTCGGTTATATACCGCCTATCATCATAACGGGGCCGGTCGCGTGGACCGGCCTCTTCCTTTTCTTTGCTCCGGGAGTGGCCGCTTTCCTCCTTATACTTGCCATGGTGGTACACAGGCCCTGCCATGTTAATATCGAACGAGAAATCTAGCTGACGCCTCGTGGAGTGGCTGTGCTCTACCATGTTGATGCCAGGAAACGGGTTTGTGTCCACTTTCATGGCGAACTGCCCAAGGATCAGACGGCCCTGTTCTATTGTCGTTTGGATCTGCCGACGTAGCTCTTTGCAATCATTGGTGGTGTGGGTGAACGAGTGATGCCACTTGCAGTATGATCTCCCGTTCATCTCTTGCGCCGTAGGGATTTTATGGCCTTCGGGTAACTTCAGCTGCTTTTCCTTCAGCAGTAAATCGAATATCTGCTCAGCTTTGCTTACATCGAAGTCGAACCCTTTTGCAGGCCCTTGCTGTTTCACCCATTTGCAGGACACAGGATCTGCTCCCCGAGCCCATTCAGCCACGGCTATCTCCTGGTCTTCTACAAGATCCTCTTCTTCTGTATCGACCAGGCCTATCGGACGTTTGAACTTGTCTTGGTACAACTCAGGGTGGCGCTGCTCATACATTGTCAGTTTCTGGACCATGTGCGCCAGTGAATTGTATTCTAGTTGGAAAGCCAGATCCTTGATCGGTGCTGAGAGACCCAACACGGCCAGCTCGACTGCTTCTTTCTCAGTTAAACGAGCCGAATAAAATCGGTTCTTGACAGTCCTGAACGCTGAATATACTCGGCTACCGTTTCTCCTTCCGCTTCTGCCGCACCTGCGCCAGATCGGCAATGCCAGCCTCGGTAGCTTCTGAATGATACTGAATATGGAACTGTTCTTCCAGCTGCTTCCAGGTCCGGATCGAATCTGGTGGCAACGAGGTGTACCACCCAAAAGCTGGTCCTGTCAGAGATTGCGCAAAGAACCTTACGCGTAACTGATCCGATGCTGAAATCATGCCTAACTGTGCCAAATATCGGCTCACGTGCTCGATCGAGCTAGACCCTTCTGAACCATTAAATTTTGAGAACTCAGGGAGCCGATACTTGGGTGGAAGCGGAATCAGATCATACTCGTTGGGGTACGGCTTGGAATAGCCGATTGTTCTCCTCTTCGGCACGAAGCCGAACTGGTCTCTCAAGATGGTACTGATTTGCTCCACCGTTTGAGCTGCAGGGGCTAAATTCTCATGACTCGTTCCGGTGGCATACTTAGCTAGCCACGCCTGTTTATCAGCGTCCATCCCGGACATCCCTGCTCCCGAAATCCCTACTCCAGAAACACCTGCCCCAGAAATCCCTGCGGTTGCAATCTGGTTCGTGCGCGTCAGGCTGTTGCAGTCCGGCACGTATGTGCACACATATCCATGTGGGATTTCTTTAGGTGG